>RCUC01097213.1:0-10839 GCA_003697995.1 Taxidea taxus jeffersonii | reverse complement strand
GCAGGAGGATCTGGTTGGGAGTGACGGGGAGAAACAGGAAGGCAGGGCTTCCTCTGTGAGCCTTGGGCTTTGCAGATGAGCTTTGAACCCACTTCCTAACTACGGCGATGTGTGCCTCCTGCCAGGTCATGCTCTGAACACGGTGTGTGTGGTGAGGCTCACCCTCCAGACGAGAGAGCATCCCCTGGGACAGGAGCTTGGGTTTCAGGACCGGCTGCTGGCTCCCTGTGTGCCCCTCCTGCAAATATTCACTGCCTCAGTTTCCCCATCGGTGACATTAGACATGGCTAGGTGACCTCGGCGGCCCACCTCAAGCCTCTGTTGTCTGGGCAATAGTCTTCCTTGGATTTAGGACTTTACTTTACAGGTGGGAAGAAAATCTTCTAGGAGTGTTCTTTGGGGGATGCCGGGCCATCTGATTTCTCAGAGAAGACTAAACCTGGTTACTTTCTTTCTTTTTTTTTTTTTAAGATTTTATTTATTTATTTGATAGAGATCACAAGTAGGCAGAGAGGCAGAGAGAGAGAGGAGGAAGCAGGCTGTCCGCAGAGCAAAGAGCCCGATGCGGGGCTCGATCCCACGACCCCGGGATCATGACCCGAGCCGAAGGCAGCGGCTTTAACCTGCTGAGCCACCCAGGCGCCCCAAAACCTGGTTACTTTCTATGGTGCCTTCCAGTCCTATTTTCAGTGAGGCAGCCGGGGCCTCCCCATTGTCCTTTAATGGGCTGAGGTCCAGTTGGAACAAGGCATGTCAAGATTAGTCAGGTTTCCGCTCTCCAGAGGCCTTGTTCCCCTTTGCTGGGCGCCCCATGCCCTAGCCTGTGTTCACTACAGCAGTGCCTGCTTTCCGAAACCCCACGCTACCTTTCGAGCTCAGATCCACAACCTACCAACAGGCAGACACACCCTGTCAGCATGAACCGCCAGGATGGCTCTCTTGTAAAACTGGTTTGCAGGACCCGTCCGCTGTGCTCTCTCCTTACCTGGCAGAGTCTCAGATTTTGCTCAAGCCGATTAGATGATCACCCACAGAATCCCCTTAGTAGCTCACATGCTCAGGAGGCCAATGGCTGCAAAATGAAAGTCTCTGATGGAGCCAGGAACAAGCACATACACTACCCTGGAGAATGACAAAGGCCTGCCTTGTACCTCCTTGTTGTTGGGTGAGCACTGTGTAAGGATTTTTTTTTTAATGAGGGATGAGGGGTCCTATCACAGAAGCTGGCGTGCAAGTGCCCCAATAGAGCGGGCCCAGGAAGGGCAGAAATGGATCTTACTCCTCTAGCACCGAGTGTGTTGTTTGCTCTGGAGCAGCTTGATTTCAGTCTTTTGTTTCATTCTTATAAAAAGGATTTGAAGAAGCTCGCATCTCCATAGGACTCACGGAAAAGGGATCAGATGGGAAGGAACGAACGAGTGTGCCTTGTCCGAGCTCACCCGTCCATGAGTGGAGGAGCAGAATGAGAACCCAGACCCACAAGCTCTGCATCTGTCCCTGTCCCAACCACCCCCGACCGGATCAGCACCAGAGAGAGAGCAGGGAGCAAGCATCAAGATCTTGTTATTTATACTTATGGTCTGTAAATGCTGCTACGTTGGGTGCCAGTCAGTTTACCTTTGTTTTGTTTTTAAGATCTGCATTGCTGATTTGCCTAACTGTCGGGGCTGCTGCCTGGCACCTGCTTCACTGTGCACACATCAGGAAGGAGGCTCTCTCTTGGAGCTGAACGTTTTCTCTTCCCTCCCCATTGGTTGCAGAAAGAGAGAGGCCGGTGCCCAGCTTGGACTCTAGCTCAAACCCTGCTATAACCCGCCAAACCCTCTGTTCGGCACAGAGCCCCAAGCTGATAGTTGAAGGGCTTTCTCTTTCCAACAAACTGCATCTTCCCACCTTGGGAAATAAAAATTCCTCTGAGTTTTCTGGTTTTACAGAGGTCGAGAGAACCCAACAGCAAACAGTTGAGCATTCTGGGCCCTAGGCTTCCTACAAAATAAATGAGGAGTTGCTGATTTGGAGAAAAGGCTCGAGGCTAGACATTACTAGCTTAGCTGGAGCTGGGATTGCTTCTAGATCGTGCAGTGACCTTGGGCCAGTCACTTCCTCTTGTGGCTCTATTTCTAGTTTTCTAATATGGAAGGGAGCCAAATTCTGAAATGCTCTAATTCTGAAGCATAGATTCCTATAAAGGATGATAAACTCCAAAGTATTTGTCTTTAATGAAGTTTAACACTAGGTTATAAAGTAGCGGGGGCTTCCTGGGAGGACAAGGAATCATCTAAACCAGCAGAACTGAACAGAGTATTTTACTTTGCATTAATGTGTTCCCTCAGGGACCAGGATAAAACCCAACATTATAAAAAATGTCTTGAATATTTGCATATTGCATATAGAATATTTGCCTATAGTATTTATATAAAGCAGGATGCTTATTTTGCGGGGTGGGAGGACGGGGAGCTAATAACTGAGCGCCTCCTTTGTAGCAGGCATTTTACATACAGTGCTGACTCTTCAACAACCCAAGGGTGTGTCGTTTTTATTTCACACATAATGAAGTTGAAGCCTAGAGCAGTGACCTTCCCAAAGTCACTTGGTACTGGGAAAGGACTTCCTTGTTCCTTAATGGGATTTTTTGACTCCTACAGCTTAACAGGGTGCATGTCCATAGTATAAGAGAAATGCATATTTCAAAAAAGTGGATTCAGATCAGTGGTTGTTACTCATATTCCTGGACAAAGTGGGAGATTCGGATGAGGTGGTCTCTAAGATCTATTACACTTTTAAAGATTTTATTTATTTTATTAGTTAGAGTGAGAGAGAAAGAGACCGCAGGCAGGCAGAGTGGCAGGCAGAGGCAGAGGGAGAAGCAGGCTCCCCACAGAGCAAGGAGCCCGATGCGGGCAGGACTCGATCCCAGGACTCTGGGATCGTGACCTGAGCTGAAGATAGCCACTTAACCAACTGAGCTACCCAGGCATCCCGCTATTTCATTTTTAAACCCTAGATATGACTTACTTACTTAAATAGCATTTACTAAGATGCGTTTTGAAGCACATTACACTCAAGAAATATTCCTAGGAAAGCATGTTTCCTGGTCAAGTATGTTTGGAAAATATTCCCAGTTGTACCCCTAATTAAAGATTTATAATGCACATTATATCAAGGTTCTGATAAGTCCTGCAATGAAAGCTTGCATAACTATTTAATCTATTTCCTAGATGTATTGGATTCTGGACCCAGTGTAGGATTCCACTCCACATAACATTTATTAACATTTGGTGAAACTCCTCTGCTATTTAACACACTTTAGAAACACTAGAACAATTGTAAAATTCATGAATCTTCATCTCTTTCATTTCTTGCCTTCTAGTTCTCTCCCTGTGGGTAGTTCTATCTCAGGAAAGATCATGGGCAGGGAGCAGGAGTGGGAGGGAGAGTCCATTTAAAGCTAACCGGGGTCCATGTGCAGTGTCTGCTTACAAGAACAACTCACCCACAGCTCTTAAAGCTCCAGGAGAGTTCACTCATGAAAAGCCAGAATCTGAACTCAAACCTGAGCTCTTCCACAAGCAACAGATATGGCTACGGCAGTTTTTTAAACTTTGATGCAAGAAATATGTTGATGCTCTCTCTATATTTATCTATAAATCTATTTATAGTGACAAAAAGTGATAGCCCTTCTGTTTTGACCAGCCCCTTAAGGAATTCCCCCTCTTCTCCCCTTTAAGTGGGAAACACCAATGCCCATATAAAATGGCATCTGCACAGTGCCTGTCATTTATGGAAATTGTCACTTCTTCCAGGATGGCTTCCCTGACTGCAGACTGATCTGATCTGCTTTTTCAGCATGCATGACCACCTGGGCTACTCTATTAGAGCAATTATCAGGGATGATAATTATATATTTAAGTGATTCTTTTCTTAATGCCTGCTTCTCCCATGAGACTGCAAGCCTCATGAGGACAGGGGCCCATGCCTGCATTGTGCATGCAACACCCAGCACAACCAGCAAACAGTAGGAACAGAAGAAATATTTATTGGTCGAGTGAGTGAATGAACAAATTTCTGTGCTAAGAAGTAGGCCTCATCTGCCTGGGACCTACATCAATCCCTTGAGCTCCTCTGCTCTCAACTTTGATGTTGCTTTTCTATTGAAATCCTAGCTCACTCTTGGGGTTTGATGCGCGCTCTGGCATCTCTGATCTCCTGACCTTGGCTCCCTGCCACCCCTCTTGGCGACATCACTCACAAACCGCTAGGTAACGCCCACCCATCACAACCACCACAGCCCACCTTCCATCCACCCTGTCGGGCTTGACCCCAATCATATTTCCCGAGGCTGGGAAGACCACCAAAGGGGTTTGTGATTTGTTACCTATAAATAAAATCATTGATTTTTAAACATCAAAGCTACCTTAAAGGCCATTTGTTCAACTTCATCTTTTGTCCAATGAAGAAAGTAGCAAGCAGACAAGATAGGTGAATTGTCCTTGGACAGAGAGCAAGATGAAAAAGAAGTCTCTGGGTGTCCCTTCAGCAATCCATTCTGTGTCAGCATTAATTTCAAAACGGTGTCTGCTTGTTGTTTTTTTGTTTTTTTTTTTTTAAGGAAAAACTCTGATACATGCCTGACTGTTGGAAAGTGTAAATGGATTCAAATGTTCTTCTTAGAGAGTACTCTAACACTGCAAATTTGTACTGTTCTTTACTCCCATTTTGCAGGTGAGCAAACTGAACATGACAATGAACATGAAATTAGCAAGCAGTGCTGCCGGCCTGATTGCTTCCAGGTCCTCTGTCCTTCACTTTTTTGAGCCCCGAGCACCATTTCAGATGACAGCAGCCTCCAGCAGACCACGAGCTACGGAAAAGAAGAGATCACTTCTTCTTTACCTCTGGCAACACCAGAGCGCGAAGCAGCCATGAGCTAGTCTACACTGCTTCCAGAAAGATGGGCAGGATTAAGAAAGGGCGGTACATTTGTCTAACAAATGCTTAGAAACCAAAGATAAATGTTTACCTCCTTAAGCTGAATGAACTTATGGAGAACAATTTGTCTGATTGCAGATGCTTTGGAAATAAAAATTTGGACAAATCCTGTGCAAAGAGCCTGGATATAGGTATAATCGTTGTTAATGGGTTACCCTCCAAATTTACATGCAGAGATGGTGGTAGAAGGAATGTAGGAAGCACTGAGGGACACATGTCCTTACCAGTCCACCTGGTATAACCAATATGGACACCTGTGTGTGTGTGCATGCGCGTGCACCCGTGCATGTGTGCATGTGTGTGTGTGTGTGTGTGTATGTAGTAGTAGTAGCTACATGATTTGAGATAATTGTTTGAAAGGGTAGACTGTTAAGAATATGCATACATAAATATGAATATATGGGGAGAAATGCAATTTTAATGCTTTTGTGAGATATATATATATGTACATACACACACGCACATATATATTAACCCTTCTTTAGAGGTTCTTAACAAGTAGTCTCAATAAATGTAATTTGACTGGTAATGAACACATTGAGTGCTTCCCAAGTGCCCTCTTTGTCCTTTGGCATAGCTTCAAGCCATCCTTTGTCATGGCATTTGTCACTTACTTAAACAAGCTCTCTCTTCCATTTATGTCCCAAAGGTGAACCGCACCCACACCCCGGCATGTGAGACCCAGAAACTCCAGAAGGAGAGGGTATTTTAAGCTAAATTGTATGATATATAAAACTGTAGTCTCTGCTTCCCAAGGATGGCAAAGAATAAAAATGTTAAGGCGTGTTGGCACATTGCTTGGCGCAGGGCACGCGCTCGTGTCCCAGCTACTATTTATTAATGCTCCGTGGGGAAGGGGTGAGTCCAGGCTGCAGGTGGGAAAGGCAGGGCGGAAGAACGACCTGGTGACCAGATAATGCTCCTTTCGTCCAGGTCTCCTGGGATTGTTTTGGTAATTACTCCAGCTTCTTCAACAGCCTCTGATTTGTCCAGTGCCAGGGAACCTGGATTCGCATTGCACGATGCATAATTCATATGGCATGGACAGCAATTATGAGCTAATTGAGGGGTGTAATGTTTAAAGAAAGGATCCATTATGAGGAACATAAGGGACGTTGGGAGGGAAGAAGCCCTTGAGTCCATGGAGGCTCATTCTCTCTAATTCAGCTTTCTTTAAGATGATTCTAATTGTCCCTTGAAGGGCACGGAAGTTCTCCTCTCCAGCAAGAGGCCCTGGGGGCTGGAGGACAGGAGCTGCTCCTCCTGTAGGAAGAGGGTTCAAGGTGGCCAGGTGGGCTTCTCTTTTTCTTGCTCTTGTGTGGTTAACCTTCCAGGCGTACCTCACCATATTACCATAGTGACAGCCATCCAGGTTAACACCAGTAGAGGGGGAATAATGTTACCAGAACCATCATTTCTAAATCAAAAGTCAGGACCATTTCCTGGGATGGGGGAGTGTGGTGGGAGGCAGTCTGAAAAATATGGCTTGGTGAAAAACTATTGGAATTCCCACCAGGGAATCATATTGTGGGAGGGTAAGGGGACAGCCTATTTCAATGGGAACGTCACTACAAAATGCAGGAACTGGGCTATCACATAACGAGGAGCCCTGGGCTGGTAGCAATAAGCCTTGAGTTTGTCCATGAATAGATTAGTCTTTTAAAAAATATATTTTATTTACTTATTTATTTGACACAGAGAGAGAGAGAGATCACAAGTAGGCAGAGAGAGAGAGAGAGAGAGAGAGAGAGAGGAGGAAGCAGGCTGAGCAGAGAGCCCAATGCGGGACTTGATCCCAGGACCCTGAGATCATGACCTGAGCCAAAGGCAGAGGTTTAACCCACTGAGCCACCCAGGCACCCCAGTAGATTAGTCTTTTGCCCAAAGAGCCTTGGGACTTCAGCTCGGCTATTTGGGGGCTCAGATTCTCCATCTTGTACAATGGGGGAGGCCGGGAAGATGGCCCCCTGGGGCCCTTCGGACTCCGATGAGCTGTTTCCATGCATCACACCTCAACCTTCTGAGGTGAGGTTTTAAATGATCTTGACAAATAAGTCTTTGTTTTCTGGCAACCAGCTCTGTGTGCCTTGAAACTCGGGGGATGCCCACTGTGTGACTGTTCACACCCATAGGAAACTTTTTTTTTAATTGGCAGTGAGAAGATAACTAAAGAAATTGCTTTTGCATTGGCTTCCATTACGAAGTTAGGTGCGTGTCTCAAAATACTGAATTGAAGACATTTTGTAAAGAAACGGTCTGTGCCAGCTTCTTCTCCCTCTGGCGTGCAGGGGAGTTGGTTGAGCCATGATGTGCTATTTATGGTTAGCTATCTTTTCAGAACTCCACAGACCTCAGCATAGCTTTCATTTGAGAATTGTTACATAATTGCCATTTGAGCCTGTACTTTTCTCCTCACCCCAACCAAGGATCTTCACATAAACATTTGCTATTCTCAGAAGCACTTTGCTCGCAAGGCTGGCTACTTCAGCTGGGCTGCCATACCACGCCTCACCAGCAGAGGCCGCTCTCTGAGGCACAATCTGGGGACTCCAAAAAAAAAGTCATGCAATCCTGAAAGTGGAGAAGGTTCTCAGGGATTATTTTGTCCAGGTAGGACTCTTACCTGGTTCCCAGGTTTTCTCAGCTTCAGAAGTTAGACCGCCTGTAAAAATCAAGGAGTGCCTGCCGTTGACTTGTGCAGCAGCAGAGAACGGTGTCTCTTCATTTAAACAGAGCACCTGGCCGGTTTCATGCCTTTTGAATAATGAGGACATTTAGCATATTCAAGGTGGAGATTGCGTTATTCTCTGCCTGTGGTGCTAATGCGGCTATTTATACGAGAAGACAAAGCAGATCTTTCACCTGGAAGGTGGGCTGTCACGCCTGCTTAAGTTTTCAGACCAGCCCTGTGGCTGATGTGAAACTGCGTTCAAATAGGTTTTGCCGAGAGTCATTGATCACCTGTGGGCTAAGGATTTCTTTCCTTCCTTCCTTCCTTCCTTTCTCTTTATTCCTTTTTCCCCCTTCCAATAGCTTTTCTGACAATTTAAGAAATCCTTCCCCACCCCTCAAGAGAATGAGAGAGATGACCTACAGCGAGTGTGTGTCTATTCACCCAGTCTTTTTTTGGTGAGGTGCGGGGTGGCGGCCAAGGTCAACGCCAGGATACATCAGACAAAGGAAACCCGGGCTGGTCTTGAAGAACCGGTGGCAAGAAGCATCCAGCTGATTTTTCCCATCCTTTTCTCAACTATAACCATAGGCGAAGGCTCCGGAAGGCAAACTCCTTTCTTAGTGCTTCTCATTCTACATGTGGGATGCGACAGGAGCAGAGATGCTCTGCTTGCCCCAGTTGCTCCTTTGGGCACAAGGATTGATGGCCTCTGCGAGTCACATCCTGGGGAGAATCATCACTCACGAACACCCCATATTTAATCTTTATTTTGGAGTCTTCCTAAGCGAGAAGTCGCAGTAAAACAGAATTGCTGTGTTGCTCCAAGGGTTAATTAGACATGGCCCAGAAAAAGCAATTTCCTTCTTTCTGCCTTAAATTTTGGGCTTTTCATTCTGAGTGACTGTTGGCTTCTGCCAAATGGAGTAAGATAAATGCGAGCTGCTAATTTGAACTCCCCTCATTTTGTTCCCAGCTGCTATTTTGCAGTTTTCCCAAAAAGAGAAAGCTAGTGGATCTGCTGCTGGTGACGCTCTTCCCTTCCAGTTTGGGGGCCAGGTCTCTCTGGAAGGAGAATGTTCCAAACCCCTCTCTCGGTGGACTCCTCCTGCAGACGTTAAAATAATTTCCATCTCTCTTCTCTCTTCCCCAGTTAGATGAAACATCTCAATTGTGAAGTCTGCCCCTGGGTTCGGGCTCCATCGAAGTGTCTAAAGCAGCACTGAGATCTTTTTTTTTTTTTTTCTAAAGGTTACAACTAATTCAAAATCCATCAGCTTGTGCGAACACTTAAAATTGTTCCCTTAAATGAAATTCATCTGCTGTCATGTTACTCAATTACTTGGTTTTCCAAGATCCTTCTTGGTTTCCTCATAAAACATGTGCCCCTTTGCTATGTTACAGATGTTCAAACGTCAGCAAAATTTTTGAGCTCTGTGCTAACTGTGCTATGCAGGGATGTCTTTAAAGTCCCTTATTCGTTTCATTCATTCAAGCATTCATTCATTGTGCTGAGTATCAGTTACGTATGGGGCAGATCCCGAAGAGGAGCTCGTTCCAACGGTGACCCTGGTGGTAAGTGCCTCGAGACTGAACAGGTCCCCTTGTACGCGCCACCCACCAGCAACCATCTTTGGGATTCAGATCATTTTTTCAGCTTTGCAGACAGTTGAGGGACTTCTCAACAAACCACTAAGAAGGGTCTCCTTTAAGGAGAGCCCACCCAGGACATGGACCGAAGAGATGGATGTGTGTGGCTTTCATAAACTGTTTCACAAGTGTCCCTACAACCTTTGAAATATGTTTTAATTTGCAAAATAGGCCATTTGGTGCTTTGCTGTTTAAAAAATGCTGCCACAGACATTTGAGACTCACCACAAGCCTGCCAGCTACCATTAGCCCTTTCTTCATCTTTACAGTGCTGATAAGCACCTCGGCCAAGGTCACACAGCCAAGTCATGGAACCAGGACCAAAGTCCTAGTCTCTACCCACCCCCGCCACCTAACAAAGCCCGACTTCTATGCAGCACTCACCACATCCTCCAAGCACCTCCCTCTCCAGCCCCTGACGGCCACCATGCTGCTTTCTGTCTCGAGGAATTTGGCTACATTAGGTGCCTCCTGTAACTGGAGTCATCCAGTGCTTGTTTTTTTGCGACTGGCTTATTTCACTGAGCATCATGTCCTTGATGTTCCTCTATGTTATACCACGTGTCAGCATTGCCTTCCCTTTTAAGGCTGAGTAATCGTCCATTATACATAGAGACCGCATTCGATTTATCACTCAGCCGTGGATGGACACTCAGGCTGCTTCTACCTTTTGGAGTGATACTGCATGAAATGGGCGTAAAATCTCTTTGCAATCCTGCTTTCAATTCTTTTGGGGTATATACGCAGAAGTAAAACTGCTCCCTGATACAGCAATTCTATTTTTAATTATTTGAGGAACTACCATGCTGTTTTCTGCAATGGTGGCCCCTTTGGGTCCGTAATCAAAGGAGCGAGACTGATACAAAGCGAAAGTCAAGCAAAGCTTTATTTCGCGCCAAGCATCAAGAATCAAACTGACCGGCCAGGGCCGTCTCTTACAAAGAGGCGACCCCTCTCTGCCTTACAGACTGGCTTTTAAGGGCAAAGGCCATGTTGTTGGGCCTGGCCACACACAGGTGGCCAATGACACAGAGAAAACTGCACAGTCAGGCCAGGTCATACATAAGTGACCAATTGAATTACAATTTACCCTGTAATAGACATTTGAACTAGCCTATCACCTTGGTCAGAACTGGCACCCAAAAGGTGCCCAAAGGTGCCCGTCCTTGTATTTGGGCTTTGTTACCTGGGACTGGTTTCCGGGACTTGTTTTTAAGGAAGTCCCCTGGGGGGGGGGGGGTGGGCGCAGGGTCCATTTGAGTTTTACTGCGTCAACAACAAAATAGCTGTTGGTTTTGGCTAAATAGGCCCTTACAGCTCCATCTTACCTTCCAGCCAACGGTGAGCACAGATTCCAATTTCTCCATGTTCTCACCGACACTTGTTTTTTTCTGTTTTTGTTTTTGTTTTGTTTAGCAGCTGTCTGAGTGGGCCTGGGGTGGCATCTCACTGTGGTTTTTGATGTGATTCCCCAATACTTAGTGATGTTAGCATCTGGGCCGTAGCCTTTCCAAGATGGGCATAGTTCC
>RCUC01097208.1:0-13516 GCA_003697995.1 Taxidea taxus jeffersonii | reverse complement strand
GGAGGGGTGCCTGGGTGGCTCAGTTGGTTAAGCGACTGCCTTCGGCTTGGGTCATGATCTCAGGGTCCTGGGATCGAGCCCCACATCGGGCTCCCTGCTCACTGGGGAGCCTGCTTCTTCCTCTCCCTCTACTGCTCTGCCTGCATGTGTCTCTCGCTCTCTCTGTCAAATAAATAAATAAAAATCTTAAAAAAAAAAAAAGAAAGGAAAACTTCCAACTCATTCTATGAGGCCAGCATTGCTCAAATGCAAAGCCAGATAAAGACATCAACAATAAAAAGAACTATAGGCCAATATCTTTGGTGAGCATAACTGCAAAAATCCTAAACAAAATTATATTAAATTATATTAAAATAATCATTCATGTCTCACCTTAATAAAGGCCTTATATGAAAAACCACAGCCAACTTCATACTCAATGGGGGAAAACTGAGAGATTCTCCCCTAATATTAGGAACAAGACAAGGATGTCCACTCTCACCACTTTTATTTAACGTAGTACCAAAGCCCTACCCCCAGTGATCAGACAACAAAAAGAAATAAAAGGCATCCAAAATGATAAGGAAGAAGTAAAACTTTAATTATTTGCGGGTGATATGACACTATATATAGAAAACCCCAAAGATTCCACCAAAAATCTACTAGAACTGATGAATCAATTCAGTAAAGTTTCAGGATGCAAAATCAACATACAAAAATCTGTGTGGCCTTTTTATATACTAATAACAAGACATCAGGAAGGAAATTAAGAAAACAATCCCATTTATAATTGTATCAAAAATAATAATGTACATAGGAATAAGCTTAACTAAAGAGGTGAGAGATCTGTACCCTGAAATCTATAAAACACTGATGAAAGAGAGTGAAGATGACACAAAGACATTCCATGCTCATAGATTGGAAGAAAAATATTGTTAAAATGTTTATACCACTCAAAGCAGTCTACACGTTCAATGTAATCCCCTTCCAAATGCCAACAACATCTTTCACAGAACTGGAACAAAAAACCCTAAAAAACATTCGGGGCACCACAAATAGCCAAAGCAATCTTAAGAAAGAAAAGCAAAACTGGAGGCATCACAATTCTGGACTTCAAGCTCTATTACAAAGCTGGAGTGATCAAGACAGTATGGTAGTGGCACAAAACCAGACACATAGATCAATGGAACAGAATAGAAACCCAGAAATGGACCCACAACTCTATGGACAACTCATCTTCGACAAATGAAGAACAAATATGGATGAGAAAGACAGTCTTCTTCAACAAATGGTATTGGGAAAACTGGACAGCCACACACAAAAGAATGAAACTGGACCACATTCTTACACCATACACCAAAATAAACTGAAAGTGGATTAAAGACCTAAATGTGAGACCTGAAACCATAAAAATCTTAGAAGAGAACACAGAGAATAACTTCGCTGAAGTTGATCGTAGTAGCATTTTTCTAGATATGTCTCTTCGGGCAAGGGAAATAAAAGGGAAAATAAACTATAGGGACGACATCAAAATGAAAAGCTTCTGCACAGCAAAGGAAACCATCAACAAAACTAAAAGGCAACCTATGGAACAAGAGAAGACATTTGCAAAGGCCGTATCTGTTAAAGGGTTAGTATCCAAAGTATATAAAGAATTAATACAAATCAACACCCAAAAAACAAACAATCCAATTTAAAAATGGGCCTAGACTAAAACTGACATTTCTTCAAAGAAGACATCCAGATGGCCAACAGACCCATGAAAAGATGCTCAATGTCACTCATCATCAGGGAAAGGAAATGCAGATCAAAACTATAATGATATATCCCCTCATACTTGTCAGAATGGCTAAAATCAGAAAAATAAGGAACAGTAAGTGTTAGTGAGGATGTGGAGATAAAGGAACCCTCTTGCTCTGTTGGTGGGAATGCAAACTGGTGCAGCCACTCTGGAAAATGGTGTGGAGTTTCCCTAAAAAATTAAAAGTAGAACTACCCTATGATCCAGGAATCACACTACTGGGTGTCTACCATCCTACAAAAACACTGATTCAAAGGGATCCATGTACCCCTGTGTTTACAGAGCATTATCAACATTAGCTAAACTATGGAAGCAGCCCAAGTGCCCATCAACTGACGAACAGATAAAGAAGATGTGGTGTATATATACACAATGGAATATTACTCAGCCATCAAAAAGAATGAAATCTTGCCATTTGCATCGACATGAATGGAGCTAGGGAGAATAATGTTAAGTGAAGACAGTCAGTCAGAGAAAGACCAATACCATATGATTTCACTCATATGTAGAATTTAAGCAACAACACAAATGGACGGGTGGGTGGGGGTGGGGGGAGAGAGAGAGAGAGAGGAGCCAAGAAACGGACTCTTACTCTAGAGAACAAACTGATGGTTACCAGAAGGGAGGTGGGTGAGGAATGGGGGAAACAGGTGATGGGGATGAAGGAGGGCACTAGTCGTGATGAGCCCTGGGTCATTTATGACAGGGTTGTGTCACTATACCATACACTGGAAACTGATACAGCCCTCTATGTTAACTATACTAGAATTAAGATAAAAACTTAATGAAAAAAAATGCTGTGGCCATGTTTAATCTGCGACAAAGGGGCAATGTTATTTACTGAGATCATCTCAGCTAATTCTCACAAGAGTCTTAAAAGGGAAGGATCACTGCTCCTACGTGGTAGATACAGAAACTGAGAATCAGAGAGGTTTAATGAATTTCCCCCAAGTCACACAGCTGGAGAGTTGACATCAAAACCCATTTCCTTCCCTGACACTGCAACATTTCATCTCATTGAACTTGATTTCTGCACCGTCATCGGCGTGGTTAGAGAAAAGACCGAGAACCCTAAAGAAAATCTCCAGAGAGCTTCCATGTTGATCATTGTTTCTCATCCTGTCTTCCACCCGATTCTGACTGGCCTGTTGGCTCTGTGCCTCCACCAGGCCACGTCCCAGAGTCGCGCAGGCTCAGGGCAGGAAAAGGTTCTCCAGGCAGGCGAGCCCTCTGTCCAGAGCCGTAGTGATCCTGCCTGTTGCCACGAGGATCAAGGAAACGGTTCTCTTGCCTTTTGTGAATAGTCATGGACACTGTGAGCGGACAGGAATCATGGAGAGGCTGAGGAGGACTGAGACAGGGGGTCTTGTACCCCCAAATTACCCACCCTCCGACAACCCTTCCTCCCACCCCGTCGAAGCGCGTGCCACTGAATCTTGCTTCGAAACAGAGTGTCCTACAAGTCCACGAATCGCCAAGATATAGATTTGCCTGATCGGCGAATCGGAGTGCGATTTGTTTCTGGTTTCCTGTAAATGATGAGTGGACAAAGACTCTTGTGAGTGAGTTCAAGCCCCATGTTGGGCATAGAGTCCACTTAAAATTTTTGTTTTAATAAATAATAATTTTTTTAAAAAGTCATCTCCCCTCCCTCAAAACCGCCAGACTTTGGGACTTTGTCCACTGCATAATCCTACTGGAAAGAGAAGCAGGTCCTTTTCCCTTTCCGGGATCCAACCCTGGATATTCCACCCCAAGTCTCGGACTCCCTGGAAGGGCCCAGCCTGGCACACAGTGGGGTGCGGTGGGGGAGGGGTGGGTAATCTTGCTTGCTCCAAAATCTGGCCAGGTCACTTTTTGTCTCTGCTCCTCAATTTACTCACCTATATAATGGGGACAATAAATCCAGTCCTGTCACCTCCCAAGCATGCCAGGAGGATAAACGGGACCGTGGATGTGAAGCGGTTCATGAATCCGAGAGTGTTGCCCAGGTATGAGAACTTAGAACTCTCGTGATGAGCTCTGGCCAAAAAAGATGAACCCTTGCCAGCCCAGCTTCCTAGTCCTGGCAGCAAATCCCGGAGGAAACCCGGGAGGCAACCGCCAACACCACCGTGGCCAAACCAAAGGTCTTATCTGGACCCCTAAGGCCTTGTCCACACCTGTGTGTGGGGCAGACATGACCCCCTCCCAGGAGCATTCCAGCCTTCCCCAGTCTGGCCCACAGCTCGGCTCCCCCATACCCTCTGTCAGAGGGGCAGAGGGATAACTCAAGAATCTGCCCCTTGGTGTCCACCAGGAGGGAAAATGGTGGCAGGTGACACTTCCTTTCACCACGTCCTCATTTTCGATTTTAATTGTTGTGTAGAATTTGGCTTTCAAATGATTAGTAAGTTTGAATCCATATAACAAGTTGTAGATGAACAATTGCGGATCCCACGGGCAAGAACACAAGAAATTTCATTGTCATCCATCCATCAAACCTCTAATAAGAACGTCAAGATTTCGGTGCTTTGCCTTCTGACTTGGAACAATAGGGCCACTTGGTTGGACTCTGTGTGGCCTAACACCACCCCCGAAAGGGAGTACGTTCACCTGCAAGAAGAACCATGACCCTGGCTTTACAATGGCCCACTGAGCCAAGAAAAGGAAATCCCAAATACGATCGTCTGGGCAATGACCCGGCCGGGCAGTCCTTGGCTGGAACGGGCACCCGGGGAGACTCGGGTTTTCCCCACGCCTCAAGAAAAACATCCAAATGATGCTCGTGCAAGTTATACGCCTGCAATTATTCCAAAAACAACACCCTGAAATAGATGAGCCAATGGGTCAGGAAACGATTTCCCTCAGAGGGTAATGTCTTCTGCAACACGCCAGCCTGGGGAGTGATTTACGGGCCGCCCTTGCAGGGACGACGGGCTGTCCTCCCCGAGCTTGTTGAGGCCTCGCTGCCTCCCGCCAGCCTGAGGCCGGGTCTGCCTGGGCCGCCAGCTTCCTGCAGACTGTGGGCTCTTTGACACAGCAGCTGGGCTGGCTTTCGCTCTGTCCCGGCAGTGCACCTTATGTGTCTCCAAGGCTCACTCAGCTCCTTCCTCTCGGCTCCAGACGCTTTTTCCGACTCACTCAGCATTTCCACCCTCCACCCAGGGTTCAGGGCCAGCCAGCAGCCGCCCGACCTCTGGTGAACTCGCCTCCGCACTCACTCCTTCGAAAGCCTCCTGCTTCTTTCTCCCTGGAGCCTCCTGGGTGAGCTCATCGGACCCGGGAGCCAAAGGGAGCCGAGACGGCCCCAGCATCTGCCAGGGAGCACTCGGGAGGGGCGGCAAAGCACTTTCCTTCCTTCTGTGAAGATTTACTCTTGCACCAAGCTCTGCGCTAGGGGCCGAGGAGGCAACCTCGGGTGAGGCAAGGGCCCTTCTAGAGGGTCCAAAGGTCAAAAGCCACATGAAACAGAGTAATAAGGAGAGAAGGTAAAGGGGCACATGCAGGGTGGGGGTGAGGAGGGCTCCCACGTGCCTGTGTGGTGGGGGTCCCCTGCGGGCAGGCTCAGCCCAGGGGGGTGTGTGGCTCCAGGAGAAGACAGTGCTTTTGGCAAAGGAAGGTGTCCCCTCTCCCCTAGATGGACACAGCCCCATGCAGTGCATGTGGCTTGGCAGGCAGAGCACGGCTGACGTACCCCTTCAGTTGGGCATCACCCCGCGAGCCACTGGCACATGTCTGTGGAGAGGCCCTAGAGACACTTCTGGAAAAAAAAAATTCAAGGAGACCCTTAAAGGGTGCTGTCTTGGGCTGAGTGGTGTCTCCCCTAAATTCCCGTGAAAGCCCCGTCCTCTGGTTCTTCAAGAGGTGACCCTGTTGGGAGGTAGACCGTCTAAAGAGGTGAGAAAGTAAAAATGAGGGCTGGGGGAGGGCCGTAATCAAATCTGACCGCTGTCCTTATAGGAGGACGGAGTCTGGACACCTGGAGAGACACCAGAGATGCATGCCCATAGACGACACAGCGAGAAGGTGGCCATCTGCAAGTCAAGGGAAGAGGCCCCACGAGAACCCAAGCCTGCCATACACCTGATCTTGGACTTCCAGCCTCCAGAGCTGGGAGAAAATAAATGTCTAAGAGTGTAAGCCACCCAGTCTGTGGTATGTTGGAGGGAGCCATCCTGCTTCAGCAAATGGGGAGGCCCCAAGGCAGGGAAGTATTTGGGGGAGTTTAAAGACCAGAAAGGCTGCCAGTGGGGTTGGATCTGGGTGAAGCAGGTAGACAGGTAGGACCTGACTTGGTGGGGGAGGCAGCAGCCTCAGAGGGGCCCTGTGGGCCACAGCATCTAGGTGCAGCTTAGGAGGAGGCCCCAGGTCTAGGGAGGCTGAGGTGGTCTTCCTGAGCAGAGCCTGGGGCGGGAGGATGAGGCCCACGGGTGGGAGGCCACAACTCTGGGTCCCAGCCTGGCACTGCCACTTACCTGGGGACACATGCCTCATTTTACAGATCACACACCACCCCCCCGCCCCCAAACTACCACACGCCCCCACACACACACCTGCAGCCCTGGACATCTTTTTGCGTGCAGAATTTCTTTTTCTTCCTCTTAAGGATTCCTTCCTTGGAAGAAGTCCCAGGTGGGAGATAATAAGGGCATGAGCCTTTCCTCTGGGCCATTTGTTTTCTCCATCTTTCAGAAGCAATTTGACCACATCACTCTCTCACTGGAATGTCACTCTTTCTCCACAGCCCCTCAGCAGATGAAAAGACCCAGGAAAGAAGTACAAAAGTGGAGCACAAATCAAGAGCTCAGACCGTCGGTTCAGAATTGTCACACACACTCCTGAATGGGAAGTCTGCCCCCACCACACTTCCAGAAGCAGATGCCAAGAGAGGTCCCGGCTTCCCGCATCTCACATGGGGCGTCTGCCCTCTTAGCCTCTCCTCTGCAGCCCTGGGAGAAGAGACACACCTTCTGACGGCCTACCTAGAGACTGTAAGCCTGCCAAGCCCGGAGCGGGGGAGGGGAGCAGTTGGTAGAGAGGAGGAAAGGAGAGTTCGGGCCTGGGTTTGCATCCGGGCTCTCCCACACACTGCCTCACGCTGGCCCGTAGGACTGGACTTTTCTGAGTCTCAGAAAGAGGAGGGATCCCTTTTGACAGGGTTGATGGGGGAACAGAGTGAGGCAGAAGCGTGGCCTTGTTCTAGACAAGGAGTTGCTGCTCAGGTACCAGAATTTCTCCTCAGTTAGACCAGGAAAGGGGTGAGGTGGGGTGGGAAGGAGTACAAGGGTACAGGGACCTGGAGAGATCTGCAAAGAACTACCTTATTGGTCTCAGAGTGCCCTAAAGGTGGGTTTATCTACGGGGCGGGGGGCTGGGGAGGGGGCTTCCCGTTCAAGAGGTCTCAGGCCCATCCATGTGTACTTTCTCCTGTCACACATCAGCCTGTGCATGGCCCAAGGTGGCCACTCGCTCTGACAACCTGTCTCCCACGTTTGCCACCCTTTCTGCTTCAAGCCCTATCGCAAACACCCGATTTCCTCACGGCTCTCAGCGTCTCTTGATTCAAGTTCTCAGAGAGAGGGGAATGTGGTGGGCTCAGTGTGTAGCCCGTGGGCAAGAGGACTTTGGGCAAGTGCTCAACCCCATGGGGAAGTTGAGGAGGCAAGGGAGGCTGGACGTTGGGTGGGGTGACCATGGCGAGTTCTGAGGGGGAGGGGATTATGACAAAAGGCTATACAAAGGTGACTTTCTTGTGTTCTTTGTTTTCTTTTTCTTTTTTTAAGAGTTTATTTATTTATTTGATAGACAGAGATTACAAGTAGGCAGAGAGGCAGGCAGGGAGAGAGGAGGAAGCAGGCTCCCCGTTGAGCAGAGCCCCCGATGTGGGCCTCGAGCCCAGGACCCTGAGACCATGACCTGAGCTGAAGGCAGAGGCTTTAACCAACTGGGCCACCCAAATGCCCCTCGTTTTATTTTTCTAAATCGACTGATCTTATCTCTGAAATAAGCTGTTGTCTACCAAACAAGATTTGGTCTTTCTCTCACACACACCACCAGCTTTTTGGGGTGGTAACCAAGTTTTAGACACTATCACACTGACACACTAGGGCTGACACACTTTCAGGAAGTGAATGTTACATGTATGACTAAGTCACCCCAATGATGCTTCTCTTCAAAGTCTTTCTAGAGAGTCTGCCTCCCCCCAAGGGTCCCCATTTGTCAAGACCTCTTTGTATTTCCACTGAAAGTCCATGAGGAGGGATCAGACATGATGCCCCAGCTGCCCCTTTGAGCAAGGCTCTCCTTCCTGCCTCACACACCCCTAGGGCAGGAACCATGCCCCATCCCTTCTGATCTCCCCAAAGGCTCTGGACTGATGGGTTATATTGTGTGTTCTACTCTGTTCAGGCCGCAGTGACAAAATCCCACAGACTTAGTGACTTCTAAAGAGCAGACATTCAGCTCCCACAACTGTGCAGGCCAGACATCCGAGACTAAGCTGCCAGCATGGTCAGGTTCTTGTGAGGAGTCTCTTCTGGGTTGCAGACTTCTCATTCTGTCCTCACATGGTGGGAGAGCTGGGGAGCTCTGTGGGGTCTCTTTTATGAGGGAACTAATCCAGTTCATGAAGGCTCTCCAGGCATAAACACCTTCCAAAGGCCCCACCTCCTGACACCGTGGCTTTAGGCATTAGAATTTCAATATATGAATGGGGGGAGACAAGAGCATCCAGATCCTAGCTCTATGGAAGCCTTCAGCCACCCTCTCACCCCACCCCTGCTCTGCTCTGTGCCTGTGCCTATCTGGGGACCCACTGTACGTGGCCAACTGGCACGAACCCATTGCCATTAAAATAGGCAGTCGCCAGCATTGGATGCCAACCTTCCAGTGCCATCACCAGGAAGAACAATTCTTTCTTGTTCTACTGTTGCCGGCCTTGTGAGGTGCTGATTTTGCTGGGCTAAACTGTTCCCCGGAATACCCCTCCCTGTGGAGTTCTGGTAAGAGTGGCCACCAGGGAGGTCCAAGGGGACATCGGGAGGGCAGAAGGGGAAAACAGCCATGGGGCAGCTCATGCATGTCACTCGTCACCTGTCTGCTGACTCACCAAGCTGGAGTTGGATCTTCCCCTAGATCTTCCTTCAGCATCTTAGACCCCAGTGAAGGGCCCCCAGGTTCTATGGGACCCACACTGCCAAGATCAGAGATGGGAACCAACACAGGGTTCTGTCCATCATGGACCCAAACTCATGCTTGTTCTTGCTTTTGCCCTGAGGACAAGTCCTAGCCTCAGACATGGAAGGACAGCCTTCCAGGGATAGCTTAACCAGCTCCCCTCTCTGTAAGTTCGAATCCCTGGAAAGGACGTATCTCCCAGTGGGTTCTCTCCTCTGATTGAACCCTGACTGGTAGGTCTGCCAATCCCTGTCTCTCCCGCCACACCTGACCTGGGAGGCTGGACCCCACTACGAACACAACATTTCCTTTATTCAACAACTGGGTGGATTTGCTTGACATTCAGAGCAACGTGACTTCAGCAAAAAAAAAAAAAACCTCTCAGAACCTTGGATATATTGGCTACCTAACACGACACTCCACATTTCTAGGGGAAGGCAGAAAAGGAGACAAATATATGTATTTCTGGTACAAATGGAATTTGTGGGGAAAGCACAACAATGTTCAAACATATTTGGAAAAGGTCAGAGTATCGCTTCCTCCAGAAAAGGAAACGGCTGTCCTGGGTGACAGAGTCATAATGGCTGACGAGGGCACTCACACAAGGGCCTCATGGAGAGGAAAGCAGGGCAGGCACCGGCCTCTTTGTTTTCTAGCTGAGGAAACTGAGGCACGGGGAGACACCGATGTGCTCCAGAGGTTGCCAGCACAGGGGCCTGAGAACCCAGCTCAGGCCTCAGTTCTATTTTACTTGGCACACACGGTATTTTTGGTCTGGTTTGGTTTGTGTTTTTTTATTAGCTCCCAACATTTAAAAAAATCAGAATACTTGACCCTCACTCTCCCCCTCCCCCTCTAAAAAAATCCGGATGTGCTATTTGGCAGCAGACCCTGGAAATGAGCAGAACCCGCCCTCTTTGGAGAGAGAGGGAGGGTCCATTTCCAATGGTCTAATCTCCCTATATGACCTACAGTTTCCTCTTGGCATTTACATTTGAGCTCCTTTACATCAGTAGACTTGACACTCAAAGTCAGATCCAACTGATTCTAATTCTGCTGCTTTTCCAGTGGACCACGACACAGTCCTGAACACATCAGACACCTGTGTTTTCAGCCATTTGACAAATACTGAGTGTCCTTTACATGTAGGACATGTAGCTTGGGGACGGTGGTGACCGAAATGGGTACCTGGGTGTGTGTGCGCACGCACGCATATAAATACATCAACATATACAGTTATTCCCAAGGTTTTAGCGTGAGCATCATCTGATGTTCCACCCGGGAGCTCGCTGTAATCTGGGAAATATCAGACCAGCCTCAGACACTCAGATGTCTGTCTGCCTATTTCTGGAGATGGTTTGCCTTTTCGTCCACTCTTCCCTGAAACCGTAGCCAGTATGTCTTTGGCGGAAAGTAACTACTCACCCGGAGGTCTTGGCTCCCCAGGTTCCTGTTCTGCAGCTTCGTGGAGGCATCCCTGGGAAACACCCATGAGCTCATGGGCTGGCTAACTTGGGGGACACGGAGCACAACCGCCAGCCGGTGCGCTGGGAGCTGGGACCCACCACTCTGATGCAAAGTGAGATCTGTAGGCTCAAAACTCAGAAAAACCCAAAGGAAACAGGAATGAATGGCTCGCCTTGGCTAGAAGGCTTCTCTCGACAGGGAGGTCTTAAAGAAGGACCGAGATCAGCAGCTGCAGGGGGAAATGAGGGCTGTGAAGTGCCCCTGTTGGCATGAAAGCCTTCTCACGGAGCACAAGCAACAAATGGGGAGCTTTCCTTCCTCCTGCAGCAGCGTGGTGGTCATGAAGGAGAGCACGAGGGGGTGGTCGGGGCATTGTCACCCTTCCATGAGCGGGCTGGGTGGCCGGGAGGGAGGGTTCCCTCTCCTTTTGCTTTCACTTTCCCCTCTGTAAAATGAGCCTCTTGGACTCAAAGAGGGCTGAGCTTCCCTCCAGCTGTAAGCATCAGGTGCAAACCACACAGGTGAAACCTGCTTTTAGGGCTATCTTACTTTGTAACCACATGGTGTTACTCATTGCATGGTATTACTAACCACTGACTAACATTTCTTGTGTGTTTGCCCATGCTAGGAATGCTCCAATGATTTTATTTTTATTCATCTTTTTTTTTTTTAAGATTCTACCTATTTATTTGAGAGACAGAAAGAGAGAAAATGACTAGGGGGCAGCAGCAGAGGGAGAGGGAGAAGCGGGCTTCCCGCTGAGCAGGGAGCCCAATGCGTGGCTGGATCCCAAGACCCTAGGATCATGACCTGAGCTGAAGGCAGATGCTTAACCGACTGAGCCACTCAGGTGCCCCTGCTCTGGCTATTTTAAATCTCATTTTTAAACCCATCTAATTTTCACAGCCACCCCTAATTTACAGAGGAGGAAACTGACACAGAAGAGTACAGCCCTTGTCCAAAGTCACAAGGCTCCTAAGCGGTGGTCGGCACCCACGCAGTCCCACTCCAGAGTCTGTGCTCTTGGCCAGCTCTCCGTGATGCCACCTGTCTCAAAGAGAGTCTTGTCTGTCTCTTCGGGGTTTTTTAAGGTCCTAGATGAAGAGGCAGAGGCATAGAATGTTGTAGTACAATGCGGGGGTTAAGGGCTTGGGCTCTGAAGTCAGAGAAGCGGGGTTATATATGGTCTGCTCCCTTCTACCTGGGGGATCTTGGGAGTATCGCTTTAAGCCTAAACTCACTCAGCTGTAAAATGATGCTAATAATTGTACCAGCTCATAGGATCCCTGGGGGAACGCAACGAGAGATTGCCGAAAAGATACCTAGTACATCCCTCCTAGGTGGATATCCCCCAAGAATAGATTTACGGGTCCCCCGACTGATGTGCCTGGGGACGTTCGTGTTCATAGGAGCACCCCCTGGAAAGTGCCCACAGGCCCATCAGCAGGACACAGTTGAACGGCTTGGTATGTTCCCACAAGGAAATACTATGCAGCTGGGAGAACAAAGTTTTATGTTGAGTGAAAGCCGTCAGATTCGAATTTGTGCTGTCAGAGGTGGCGGGTTGGGGGGCGGGGGGAGGGCGGTTCCCAGGGCGGGTGGGGTAGGGACAGACAGGGAACATGAGAGGGTTTTCTAGAGGCTTCGATGCTCTGTTTCTTAATCTGATGCTGGTTGCATGGGTGTATTCCTGAATATCTATCGGATAGCCTCCTAATGAATATATGTACTTGTCTGTATGTATGGTATATTCCAATAAGAGTTTTTATTCTTTTTTTATTTTTTAAAGATTTTGTTTATTTATTTGAGAGAGAGAGAGTGTGTGTGTGTGTGCACAAGTGAGGGGAGGGCTAGAAGGAGCCGAAGGCAGATGCTTAACCGACTGAGCCACCCAGGCACCCCCAATAAGGGTTTTTAAAAATAGACAATCTAATAATAATAATTATTAGTACCAAATGGCTAACAGCAAGCTCAGGGAGGGTGCTGCTAGAGGTCAGGGAGAAGTCCCCAGCCTCCCTGAACTGCTGTGGGAAAAAAGATGGTCCTCGGAGCTAGCTAGGGCAGGGCCCTGCCCCTCCCCACTCCACCTCTTCCTGGCTGTGTGGCCTTGGGCATGTTGCTTAACCTCTCTGAGTTTTAGCCTTATCTTCTGTAAAAATACCATACTGAGGACACATAAAAAGATGCACTAGAGACTGGCCCTATATGCGGAAGGAACACGACAGGCACTCCATGAGAGCTCGTCCTCTTCCTTTCTTCCTTGCCTTTTAGAGCACCTAGCACTGTGCAGGGTATGCTATAGGTACAATATAAGGGCTTGCTGAATGACCAAGTAAAGTTTTTGAAAAGTCACTTGTCTGTCCTCCCAGCAGACGCATCTCTGGTATCCACAAATGAGTAAATCAATGAAATTCTCCGGTTTCTCACCCAGATGTGGATGGTCCGCTGGCTCAGAGGTCAGAACGTGGCTCCCCTATGTTCCAGCCCCAACGATAGGTACTCTCCTTCTACCGGCTTACTGGTTCTATTGCTTTTGGCAACGAGGCATGGGGAATTTGCTCATCCCTTGTGTTGGCTCACCACCGCTTTCTTCGCCTACCTCCAAAGTGAAGCAAAGAGGAAACTGCCCTGAATTCCACCAGATCCCACTTCCTCTCCTGGTGGATTGAGTCTGGTCAGCCCCTAGCTGCCAGGCCATCGTTCCTCTGTGGGTTAGAAGCTAAGCCTATGGAGAGGGCAGTAGTTGGATGGGACCTCCCTCCCTCGGTGGCACGCAAAACTCTGGGTCAGGTGTCCGAGTCCTGGTGACACAGGGATAGCCTTCCTCTGAGGGGTGTCGGTGGGCTTCCCCAAATAGTACCCACACCTCTCTGTCTCTGCACCTTCGTGATGAGAATTGGGTTCCGTTTCACCGTAAGAGACACCGAGAATCAGAGGGTGACCAAGCCTGATGGAGGCTGTCCAGGCCAGGAGGCTGCAGTGCCCAGGTCAGCTTCCTGGCCCCCAATCCAGGGAGCTTCTGTCTCAACCACCAACGTCGGGCATCGGGTGGCCAGTTACACAGAGGAACGCTTGCCTTTGAGTTGCTGCCTTACTCTCCATGATTCCTGA
>RCUC01097207.1:0-10471 GCA_003697995.1 Taxidea taxus jeffersonii | reverse complement strand
TTTTTTTTTTTTTTTTTTAAGATTTTCTTTATTTATTTGACAGAGAGTGCGGTAAACCCTCTCAGACATCGTTCTCTACATTTAAAAATGGAATAAATTCGGGCGCCTGGGTGGCTCAGTGGGTTAAAGCCTCTGCCTTTGGCTCGGGTCATGGTCCTGGGGTCCTGGGACTGAGACCCGCATCGAGTTCTCTGCTCAGCAGGGAGCCTGCCTCCCCCTCTCTCTGTCTGCCTCTCTGCCTACTTGTGATCTCTGTCTGTCAAATAAATTTAAAAAATCTAAAAGAAAAAAAATAGAATAAATTGAGCCAGTTTAAATGTGAATCTGTATCTACCTGACTCTTGAGCTTTGGTGAGAGCAGAAGCAGAGGGAGAAGCAGGTTTCCTGCAGAGCAGGGAGCCTGATGCGGACTTGATCCTGGGGCCCTGGGATCATGACCTGAGCCCAGGAAGCTGCTTAATGACTGAGCCCCCCAGGTGTCCCTCTTTCTTTTTTAAAAATCTATTTATTCACGAGAAAGAGAGAGTGCACATGCACAAGGGTGGGGGCAGAGAGACTCTTAAGCAGACTCCCCCTCTGGGCGCAGAGCACGACATGGGGCTCCAACTCAGGACCCTGAGATCATGACCTGAGCCAAAAACAAGAGATGGATACTTAACCAAATGAGCCATCTGGCCCCCCTACCATGGATTTTCAACTTCCTGAAAAAAACTCGACAGAATCTGCTCCAGGTGACATGGTACCACAGAGTTCCCGACGAACATACACCTTGAAGTGTTCTCCTCACAGAACATGATGTCTGCAAGGGGCTGCTGGGCAGTGCATGACCCCAGGCCTGGTCGGAGTGGTCCCCACAGCTCCCCCTAAAACGCCTCATCTGGCCAGGAAGCCACCAGGCAATGCTCAGATAAGCCAAGTGAAAGAGGGACCTTCCAGAGGCCCACACAGCTTCCGGGCTGGTGGCGTTCCCTCAGCCTGAGACACCTGCCTGCCTGGGAGGACCACCTAACACCGGCCCTCAGTGCCCCCCCACTTGGGACTTTCTGTCACACAGAAACGATGTCTTGTCTACCTACCTCACATTCCTATGTTCCTTTTTTAAAAGCTTTTTTTAAAATTTGTCAGAGAGAGAGCATGAGCGATGTGAATGGGTAGAGGGAAGAGCAGGCTCCCCGCTGAGCAGGACCGATGCAGGACTCGGTCCCAGGACCCTGAGATCGTGATCTGAGCCGAAGGCAGATGCTTAACCCACTGAGCCCCCCAGATGCCCCTCCTACATTCTTTCAGGGAAATATCCAGATTTTCCTGAACCAGGGATCTGGCCCTGAGCACTGTCCACAAGCTGGAAGCTTGCCAAACAAAGCACCCGAGCCTTCGGATTTCCCGGCCCTTCCTCTCCATTGCAAAACCAGTGTGACTGGGACGCCTGGGTGGCTCAGAGGGTTAAGCCTCTGCCTTCGGCTCAGGTCATGATCTCAGGGTCCTGGGATCGAGCCCCGCATCGGGTTCTCTGCTCAGCGGGGAGCCTGCTTCCTCACCCCCTCTCTCTGCCTGCCTCTCGGCCTACTTGTGATCTCTCTCTGTGTCAAATAAATAAAATCTTAAAAAACAAAAAAAAACAAAAACCAGTGTGATGAGCTACAGTCAGCAGTGTGGGCACCTCATCCCTGCGCAGCCTTTCAGAACTAAGCATGATGGCTAACCATGCAGATATTCAATGGAAAGGTGGCAGAGGCTTGCCGTGGGTTAATCATAAGGGGCCTGCTCCGCTGCTCAGAATGCTCTCCATTAATGCGATGCTAAGGAATCTGAAACCACAATTTTCAACGCCTAGTGGAACACCAAGGGATGCACCCAATACCCAAGTTTCTTAAACAAGTTTCTTAAAGATGACAGGCTCACTCCCTCATGGACCAGCCCACATGACCTGCTTCTGCTCAGCCCAAGACAAGGCAAGGCTTAATATGCCACCAAGCCAACTCAATAACCTCCCCTTTGTCATCAGTCCAGAAGGGCACTGTTCAGAAATCACACAGTTTGTAATCTGTCCTTCTGAGTGTGATGGACACCGTCTGTCCTCACTTGCTAATCACTAAGACAGGGTTGGGGTGAAAGGTCATTCAGTACATACCTTCAACTGGAACAGGGTATCTGCAAAGAAAGGAGATGGTTTGAGGATTTCAACTGTGACACGTGGCACGTCCAGCAAGCAGATGGGGCCACTAAGACCCTTCTTGACACAGAGAGCTGGAACAGGATGCAGGCATGGATGGCGCCTTCAGGGAGGCCCAATGCACACTGGAGGCAGAAGATGGTCTCGTGCACCCGCTCTGCTCCCTCATCAGCCAGAGAGCAAATGTAGAGGCTCTCTCACCTCTGACTCCTTACAGGTAATACCAGGGTGGCAGGGGTGGTCCTCAGGGCTTAGTGTGCAGACAAAACTGGTCATGGATGCAGCATGTGGCCCAGAGTGAAAACCCGAGTGCTGGTTTGTAATTAAGGCAACCTGACAAAGGCCCTTGGGACTCTTTCCCAATTTAATAAAGCTTAGTATTGGGCGATCTGTATTTTACATGCTTTTTGTCCCCAAGAGTAAATGGATAAAAGTAGCAAGAGGGTGACTCCTGTGCTATCAAAGACCTGGCCCGCAGCCAGAGACCACCTTCCATGGCATCCGGCCTGTCCGAGCCATCAAATCGGGCTCAGGCGCCGCCCTGTCCACAGGAGGAGCCAAGGAGACTGAAAGTATTGAGAGCCAGCTCTCCGGACAGCCACACTTGCTACTCACCCACCAAACCTCAAGAGTCAGGTAGATAGAGATTCACATTTAAACTATCTCAATTCTTTCCATTTTTAAATGTGAAGAACGATATCTGAAAGGGTTTACCACACTAGCCCAGAAAGAAGGTGCACAAGTGCAAATCCAGGCCCCCAGCTGAGAGCCCTGGGGTCTCAGGCCCTGCGCCAGCCCCAGCCAAGGCTCTGTGGAATCTGTGAATCCGAGCTAACTGGACACAGGCGGCAGAGTGCCGCCCGCAAGGAAAGCAAGGCGAGCTGTGGCCGGCTCTCCAGCTGTCCAGCTTCCGGGGCCCCTCCCTGCCTCGGCCTTCTCTGTGCTCGAGCAGCAGGAATGGGCTCGCGAGGGCAGAGCTGCTAAGGCGAAACTGACCTGGCAGAAAGTGACCCGGCCAAAAGAAGGCCACCCTGGGAGCCGGGGAACTGCGGAGTGAAACCCAACCTCTGCGGCGGGGGCTGAGGCGCTGCCCATCCTCTCTCCGGCCAACTGGTGCCGACGACGTGGTCCAACGGCCCTTTACATCCCCCGCGCGATCTTCAAAGCCTCTCGGCCGCACCAGCCCTCACACACTCCGGCAAACGCAGGACCCCACCGGCCCACCCACCCTTCCTGGTGCTCGGTGCCCGGAGCGCGGCGCGGCGCCGAGGCTAGGCAGCCCGGGCCCTGCCTCCCCACCCGGAGAAGCGGGCGGCAGCTTCCCGCCCCACACGCACAGCCGTGCCCGGCGCGCAGTAAGCGCTTCTCGCCCGAGCGCCTCTGACTTCGGTTGGCGGTGCTCTGGGGACGGGGCTGCCGCTGCCTCCTTTTCCGGTGCCTCTGACCGGACATCCCAGGGCCCCAAAGGCCGCTGCCGCTCGCCGGTACAGGACGCGGAGGAGTCTGGGGGAAGGGGGGTGAGGGCCCGGGGTCCCTGGCCGAGGCCCGCCCTCCCCCGGCGGCCGGGTCTCTTACCGTCCATGGCCGGTTCGCAGCGGCAGCCCTAGCAAGAACGGGCGCACGGGATCCCCGGCCCGAGTCGGTCGCCCCTACCCGCTCCGCCGCGCGGGAACTTCCGGGGTCACCGCCCACTTCCGGCGAGCTGCAGCTCTCGCGAGAGCGCGGCGCGGCTCCGCGGGCGGGGCGTTGCCGTGGCGACGCGCGCGGCCGGGCCGCGGGCCCCTCTGTGAGGCACTGGGGCGGCGCGCCCGCGGAGGTGCGCAGGGCCGGGCGAGCCGGCGGGGGCGGCGGGCTCACCTATGGGACTTGCCAAAAGCAAACACAAGCCTAGGACAGGTAAAGGAGCGCGGGCCGCCGTCTCCTCGGACCCGGGGCTGGGAGGTGCGGGGCGCCCGAGCCGCGGGGTCTTCTCAGCAGGGGCAGATCGGTGCTCCGGGGAGCGGAGGTGCCGCCCGGCCCAGAGCCGGCCGCGGGGGGCGGGGACCCGCCGCTGGAGCTGCGGGAGGACGAGACGGCTGACGGGCCGCCCGTGGTTTCAGGCGGGGAGGAAAGGGGGCGCGGCTCTTCCACCGCGAAGGCGAGGGAAGGGCCGACGGACGGGCGTTCTCCGGGGACCGCGAAGCCTCTGACCACGCCTGCGGAGAGCTGCCCGGGGAGGAAAGAGGCGGCCAGGGGGCCGCGGCCTTCTTCATCTGAAGTCGAAGGTAGGACGTGCCCAGGGCGGGCCGGAGCCCGCGGCCGGGAGTCGCGGGTGGGATACTAAGGGCCGGGCCCTCGCGCCCTGCCAGGAGGCGCGGCCCCAGGCCTGCAGGCGGAGAGTGCGCGCAGCGAAGACCAGCGGGAGCTCAGCCGCGGACGTGGACGGCTCGCGGGTGCTGCAGACTACAGTGTTGGAGGGACAGAGGGGTTAAACGGCTGGGCGAGTTGGTTCCCTGTACCCGGTCACTCTGTTAGCAGCCCAGGGCTGCTAGACCCTTGCCTGTGGGTGAGGGGGAGGCCACAAGCAGCCCCCGGAAGAAGAGGCCTCTCCTCTGTTTTGTCACGTGTGTTGTGGAAGTGGAACTGTTCAACTAGTTTAAACGAGGAGGTGTGATGGGGTTTGTCCCTTGGAAGCGTCTTCTCAGAGTGGAGGCTGCTGGGCAGTGGGAGGGGACCTGTCCTGGGCCCAGTGCTGCAACTGAGTAGGAGCTAATGAGGCACTGGCAGTAGGAATGCCAAAAGGATCCAGGACGTACAACCAGCAGAGCCTGCTGTTGGATGAGATGTGGGGGTTCCAGGGCCGTGAGTTTCACTGACCATGAGAATGGACAGTCAGTTGGTCGGTTGATGTTGGGAGGAAGGCTGGCCTGGCGCGGAGAGAGGAGCTGGGCATGGGCAGGCTCAGATGGAGGCACCTGTGGGGTCACCAAGGGCAGGAAACCATTTGAAATGAGGCTGTTGGGCTGGGGAGCAAGGCCTGCCTTCAGACCCTGATGTACTCACCTCTGCCTAAGAGTGGAAGACTGCAGGAAGGGCCAGAGTCCTGGGGAGGTTTGGAGAACGCCACCAGTCTGTCAGGAGCCTTCTGGCCAGAAGCCCCAGAACAACCAACAAGATGCGGCTTTCCCTGGGCACTTCATTGTCCCCCAAGGAAAGGGTCTGAGGACGGCCCTCAGGGTGGCTTGCGCAGCAGCAGGCAGTGACATCAGGGACTGTCTGAGCATACACTCTTGTCACCCTCGGTACCCACAGTCCCCAGAGAGCTGGATGGCGCTAGGTGTTACATGTAGACAAGACAGCTGTCCCGTCCGTGGGAGGCTGTTCTTCTCGGGAGTAGAAGCTTCCCCTGCTGGATGTCACCGCCCAACATTGCTAGGATGGCCTCCAATGTGAAAACTCCGAGACTGGACCTCTGTCAGCAAGGGCAGGTGTGGGGGGAGAGACACCAACAATGTCTCTCACACCCTCAGTTCAGAGAGTGGAGAGAAGCTGGACATAGAGGGGAGAGGTCAGAGAGCAAGAGTGAGGCTGGACTTTCAGGAAAGGAGGCGAAGAGTGGGCTTTCTCTACATAAGACAATATCTCAGCAGTGACACAGAGCAAGCTACTGACATGTTGCACCATGAAGAAGTTCCCAAATCATGATATTCCAGTGAAAGAAGCCAGATGGAAAGACCAGATATATTATTGTGCCATGTACATGAGATGTCCAGAAAAGGCAGTTTTATATAAGGGAAAGCCTGACTAAGGGTGGGAACAGAGATTAGCCACAAAAGGGCAGACGAGGTCTTCTGAAGGTGATGGATATGTTCTTAAAACTGGATCGATGGGTGTCCAACTCTGAAAGTTCGCTAAAAATTATTGAGTAGTGTGCTTTAAACATGTGGAGCATAAATTATAATGCAACAAAGCTCTTAAAAAAGAAGGTAATGAATAAAACAATCTCTCAAAAAAAGAAAGAAGGTAAAATAGTCGACAGTATTATATGTTGCAAAGAGATTGAGTAAACCCAGAAAAGACTCCATTGAATAAGGCGAGTTGCTGGTCTTGGTGGCCTTGCAGAGAGCACAAGCCAACAATCAGAAGGGAAAAGAGACATGGTCTGCCAGGTAGAACATCTAAACTAGGGCAAGAGCGTCTTCTCTCACATTTGTGTTTTAAAGCTGAAGAATTTCCCTATTAGGTTTGGAAAAGGCAGGATTTGGGGAAGTCAGAGTTTCCTTCTATTAACCAAGTACCACAGAAGCCTTAGAGAAATGTAAAGTTGTGTCTAGTCAAATCTTCTGTGCATTACTACATAATTAATAAGAGTAAATCTTACTACAGCGGGACAGAAATCAGAAAGTTCTTGCTGTGGTCAGGGAGGGGGTGGCTAGCTGACAGGAGGACTCTGCAAGGTGAGAAAGTCATGCATCTTGTTTGGGTGATTACAGAGATGCATACACTTGTGAAACTCATCCAGGTGAGCATGTTAAGAACTGTGCATTTTCTCTTGTGTGAATTGTGCCTCAAAAAGCATGGAATATACACGAGTCCTGTCTCTTAGTACTGCACCCAAAATACTGAAGTATAAATTGATGTGATTGATGGAGATGGCATCTGAGATTTGTTGCAAAGTGAACGAGTATAGTGTGGCTAAGGATATTTTCCAAAGGCAGCCACAACTCATCCTCTCCCTCCTGTTCTGCTGTGCGACCCTGATGCTCCTCCCTCCTGGGGAGTCTCTATCCTCTCTCCTTAAAACTCTGCAAGCTTGACATTTGCTTGTAACCAGGAGAATGTGGTAACAGTGGTTTTTGAGGCTGGGCCATGACCGGTGACGCAGTCCTGCCTTGCTCACTGGAACCCAGGCTGGTGCTTGGAACCCTGAGTTGCCTCATCATGCTCTCAAGAAGCTCAGCCACCTGGGGAGGCCACGTGGAGGTGCTGCCGTTAGCAGTCCTGGTCACTAATTGCCCTACAGCCCAAGTGCCAGACTTGGGAGTGAACAAACCTGTATGTGATCCTCGCCCCTGGCCTTTGAGTCTTCCCAGCTGAGCCGCAAGCCAGCCCATAGCAGCACCATCAGTGAGGAGCCCTCTGAGCAGCCATCCTGCACGCCCAGCCCAGTGGAGCCTCCAGACGACTGCAGCCTGGGACAACATTCAGCTGTAGCCATCTGGGGACCACAAGTGATAGCTGCCTAGTCAAACCTGTCCTGAATTCCCGACCCTTAAAATTGTGAGAAAATAAAAACCACTGTTTTAAGCTAAGAAAGTTTGGGTAAGTTGTTATACAGCAGTAGTAGCCAGCAGAGGGTAAGTGCTGGGGCAGAGATGAGGTTTGATTGTGGGTTTTAACTGTGGGAGCTGTGTGATGGGGGTATAGCATCTTGTCTTGCTACTTATCTATATACTTAAAATATATACTTAAAATCTATATACTTAAAATATCGAGTCCCGCATCGAGCTCTCTGCTCAGCAGGGAGCCTGCTTCCTCCTCTCTCTCTGCCTGCCTCTCTGCCTACTTGTGATCTGTCTGTCAAATAAATAAATAAAATCTTAAAAAAAGGGGGGCGCCTGGGTGGCTCAGTGGGTTAAGCCTCTGCCTTCGGCTCAGGTCATGATCTCAGGGTTCTGGGATCGAGCCCCACGTCAGGCTCTCTGCTCAGCAGGGAGCCTGCTTCCCCCTCTCTCTCTACCTGACTCTCTGCCTACTTGTGATCTCTCTCTGTCAAACAAATAAAAATAAAATCTTTAAAAAAAAAAATCTTAAAAAATCTCTCTCTCCTCTGCCCCTTCCTGTCCTCTAAAAAATTAAAAAAGAAAAAATGGCATAAAAAAAGGAGGGTGTTCTCTGCTTGGGCTGCTATAACAAGATACCATACACTGGGTAGCTTCAACAACAGACATTTATTTGTTACAATCCTAGGGGCTGAGGAGCCCCACAACCTGGGTACCATGATTTGGTTTTCTGAGATGATCCCTTCTCACCCTGCAAACAGCCATCTAATTGTGTCTTCACCTGGCTGAAGAGAGGGGATTACAGTCTCTTCCTCCTACTTATTAAGGGCACTGATCCCATCACACGGGCTCTACCCTCATGAACTCAACTCAGCCTGACCACCTCTCAAAGGCCCCACCTCCAAATACCATCCCACTGGGGATGAGGCCTTCAACACGTGACTTTTGGGGACATACAAACATTCAGTCCATAGCAGAGAGAACTGTACAAAGAGATTTGAGTGACCTAGGTACCAAATATAGTGTGGGCCTGGGCTAAGTCATTCTTTTTTTTTTTTTTTTTAAGATTTTATTTGTTTGACAGAGATCACAAGTAGGCAGAGAGGCAGGCAGAGGGAGAGGAAGGGAAGCAGGCTCCCCGCTGAGCAGAGAGCCCGACATGGGGCTCGATCCCAGAACCCCGGGATCATGACCTGAGCCGAAAGCAGAGGCTTTAACCCACTGAGCCACCCAGGTGCCCCTGGGCTAAGTCATTCTTGAGATAACCAAATTGGGTATTAGATAATAATAAGGAATCAATAGTAGTTTTCTTAGATGTAACAAGGCTATTGTGGTGATGTTAAAACAATCCTTATTTGATAGAGCTTGATACTGCCTTATTTACAGATAAAATTATGTCTGAGATTTGCTTGCAAATACACAGAAAAAAACTGAGGTAGACAAAACAAGGCGACAAAATGTCAGTCGAAGCCGAGTGACGCATGTATGGGTACTCACAACACTATTCTATTTTCATGTGTGTCTGAGTATTTCCATGCTTTATTTTTTAAACAAACAAAGTATAGAGTTGCTTTATACTTCCTGCCCCACCTCTCCCCCGGCTTCCCTATTATTTTTTTTTAAAGATTTTATTTATTTATTTGACAGGCATAGATCACAAGCAGGCAGAGAGGCAGGCAGAGAGAGGGGGGGGAGCAGGCTCCCCACTGAGCAGAGAGCCCGATGTGGGGCTCCATCCCAGGACCCTGGGATCATGACCTGAGCCGAAGGCAGAGGCTTAACCCACTGAGCCACCCAGGCGCTCCCCCGTGCTTTTTATAAAAGTAGAGTGTGCTTACTTGCAATAATTTTTTGAAAAAGAAGAGAAACTTAAGGGACATTAGTTTATCAGCTACTAAAAACATAGTGAAGAAAGCCACGTTCAAAAGGTCTCATGCTTGGGGTTAGTGAAGGCAGGGAGTGGGGAGGCTGCAGGGGGAGAAGGGTGTTGCTCTTAAGGTATAGGAAGAGGGGGTCTTTGTGGTGATGAAACAGTTCGGTATCTTGATCTTAGTGAGGTTTACATGGAATAAAATGGCACAGAACACACATTGTGCCATAATCAGTGTCTTGTTTCATTGTCCTGTAGTTATAGAAGATGTTACCATTGGGACCACTGGCCAAACTGGGTGAGGATATATGGGGACGTCTCTGTCCTTTTGCAGCTTCCTGTGAATTTATAGCTTCAAAATTAAAAGTTAAAAAATGTATCAAAATTGGGGCACCTGGCTGCTTCAGTTCGTAGAGTGTGACTCTTGGTCTCAGGGTTGTGAGTTTGAGCCCCATGTTGAAGGTAGAGGCTACTTAAAAATAAAATCTTTTTAAAAATCTATCAAAATTTATAATAATTAAAATAATGTAGTTCCAGTATAATATTAGATCAATGCGGGGTGTGTGGGTGGCTTAGTCAGTTAAGCATCTGACTTCAGCTCAGGTCATGATCCCAGGGTCCTGGGACTGAGCCCCATGTTGGGCTCCCTGCTCAGCAGAGAGTCTGCCTCTCCCTCTGCCCCACCCCCCTGCTCATGGTTTCTTGGTCACTCTCAAATATATACATAAAATGTTTTTTAAAAAGTGACTGCAGGGGCGCCTGGGTGGCTCAGTGGGTTAAGCCACTGCCTTCGGCTCAGGTCATGATCTCAGGGTCCTGGGACTGAGTCCCGCATCAGGATCTCTGCTCAGCGGGGAGCCTGCTTCCCTCTCTCTCTCTCTCTGCCTGCCACTCTGTCAAATAAATAAATAAAATCTTAAAAAAAAAAAGTGACTGCAAAAGGATATACATTTTCATACGTGTCCTCAGTAGGGACCGTCCTTCTAAGCTTCAAATAAAGATATTGCAAAGACATATTTGAAGGATTTGACTACATGAAGAAGTAAAACATCTCTCCAACGTAAAACAAATGGCAAAAGGTCAAAAAGTATTTGGAAATAGGAGTCAAAGTATAGCACACAACAGATCAAGTGCTCTGACACACGGCTGGTGGAAATACCAATTTCC
>RCUC01097201.1:0-15466 GCA_003697995.1 Taxidea taxus jeffersonii | reverse complement strand
AGTTAATGTCTTCTGAACCGACGCCTAGCTGTTACTACACTGGAGGACACTGGCAGGAAACTCTGCCTAGAGGGAGTGATCGATAACTAGGGTTTGCAAGAGGGCAAAGCACAGACTGCAAGTCCCCCTGGACTGAGGAGCCCGAGGACAGAGATTCTGTCTTGTTTATCTCTTCAGCCCCAGAACCTCAAAGATGCTCAGCACGCACTAAACGCTTGTTGAATTGAACTGATGGTTGTAAGAAAAGAGCAGAGCAGAGCCCAAGGATGGAAGAAAACTAGAACAATTGGGGTTTGGGGGTATTAGAGGAGTAAATGATGCTGGTAGGAAATGAGTGGAGGGCAAAATATTTTAAGAATTAAAAAAAAAGTAAATGGAGAACCAAATGCAGAGAGGATCCTAGGAAAACACTGCAGGTGTGGGTACATGCACATGGACACAGGAGCCCACACACATGGGCACTCAAGCATGGTCAGTCAGTACAATGGGGAGCTCAAGCTCTCCAGGACAGAAGGGCAGAAGGGGTCTTGGAGGCGTCCTGTTTGTTTTCAGCCCTGGTCCCAGAATAGGGGGAGGGAGGCTGGGGCATCCGTGAGGTAAACACCAGCTGGAGGCAGCACTCCGGCCAGAAGTATGTCCCTGGGCAACGTGGGCGCAGACACTGCATCCCATGGTTCTTTCCTTTGTTCCCCAGGAACACATGCAATCAGCCCTCTTCACTCATTCTGAAGGAGATCCCTCCTGGTCCCATTTCCTAGCAAAAACCACAGTTACCTGACAATCCACCTTGTTTTTATTATCTATATATAGCAAAGAAGGAGCAGTTCTCTATAAATAGGTTTGCAAACCTGGGCTGTGCCTTTTGCAAACATTAAAGTAGAAAGGGCCCTGACACAGATCAATAATGCTTGTCTATTTCCCGGGGCTGTTCTGTTTATTTTTAGTCCCTACAAAGAACCCAATATTTGTAGGAAAAAACCTCCGTATCACCTTCAAAAATATTATCAACTAATGACCTGGGCAGGAAAAAAAAAAATTGCATTTACTTTATTCCTATCATTCCTTTTTTTATATATAAATTCAGACTCAGCAGGAATTTGTTCTACTACCTCATTACATAGATTCAGGCCTTTGGGGAAAGGGATCATGAAGCTTATAAAATTCCATACCTCCTTTATTACTCCCTGTTTTCTTCCATTTGCCAATTTATCTAAGAGTTCAGTTCTGTATTCCACAGGCAAAGAACTGCATGCTCGTGCACATAAACCCAAAGAGTGAGCTTTGGTTGCTTAGAAATAGGAAGGAAGATGACCTGCTGCCTCACCTCCCTTTTTGGACATTTTCATTTAGTGCATGAAGGAATCAGAGCTGCAGAACCCAAAGAGGAGCATCAGGAGGCTCAGCCACATAAAAGGTGCATTAGAAAAAACGCTAGAAGCTGGAGCAAGTAATTGGCACTTGGTTATCTACAAGTGTCGCCTTACCCATCTCTGCGTTTCCTGTAGAGTTTAGCAAAATGCTCTCACACAGTTGGTGTCATTTAATGTTGGTCAAATATACAAGTTTCTCCTAAATGCAAATGCTATTGTGATTATATGTTGCACGCTGGAGTCCCCACTGAACTTGTGGAGTCCCCACTGAACTTGTGGAGTCTCTGGGGGCCCAGCTAGAATTGCACCCTTAGCAGCCAGGCTGAAGCCTGTAATGACTCACAAGCTCAGCAGGTCTTGATTGAAAGATCAGATTATGCCATTGTGCACCCAAATAAGCCACATACCTCCTTAGGGCATTCTTGCCCTCACCCAGGGACTTTATTAGAGTCTGTGACAACAGCTCTTCGGTGGGCATGTGATCGCCCTCAATTCTGGACAAAATTTTATTTGGCAGCTTATATGTATAATTTTTCCCCAAGAGGGTACATACCGTTGATTGTCTCAAAGACACTGTGGCTATTCCCTGCCCCCAGAGATTTAAAGATTTAAGAATCTTTAGTCAAGGGCAGTAGTCTTCAAAATTAAGGGATCATGAATCCCAATACCAAAATACCTTTGAGCAGGCACACCACACTTATGTGTTAGATATGTATGATGTATTATATTAGGTACCTTATTAAACAAGCAGCAGAATCACAAAAGTATAAGTAAATATGAAAACAACAATACTTTATTTCCTTTAAATATATATTCTTTAAATCTATCTAAGAGTATATACTACCTTACTAAACAATTGTTATTTTATCAAGAACAACATAGGTAAATGTACTTCATGTTTGAAAACTAGATTAATTAATTGTGATATGTTAATGTGAATGTCTAGTCCCAAGTTCAGTTTATTCTATGCAGTTGGGTTGTAATAGCTGTCACAGTTTTAAGCAAATAATAATAATAAGAAGAAGAAGTAAAGAAATAAAAAATTTAAAAATCACAGTGTAAACATTTCCAAACAGTTTTCCACAGTGTTTCCTCTATACTAAAAGTTTCTTTAAAATTCAGTTACTTACAGGAAAAATCAGTTATACTTCGTGTTTTAAAAAAATGGCCTCTAGGTAGAATACTACTGAAGATGCTTATTATCACAGAAATGGTTAAATATGGAAATATGGAACCCTTTCTCTTTTATAAAAAGAAAAATGAATGTAACTTATCTCTAAGTTTGACAACTCAATTATTTTTCAATAAGATAACCAGCAAACCTCTGTTAGGTACAAAAGAGCTTCACGGTCCCTTCTCAACTTAATACAAAATATTGTATTGCTTCGACGACACTGTATATTACAGGTTTGTTTTTTATAAAATTAATTATGAAGTCTCCTTCTGTAGCATTTTGCATACCTCTGGCTTCAATATCTTGGCTGTATTAGCTTGCTTATGAATGATGCAGTGAATGAATTTATCTCTTGAAACCTCACCTTGGAATCCTTTTCTAAGAAACAGCTGCTTCTCAAGAGGAAACACTACTTGGTTTTTCTCACAAGACATTTTCATAAAGACTGTGAATGAATCTCATCCAGCGGTGGCTCACCAAAAAGCAAAACAAAAGAAAAAACCAAACAAACAAAAAAAGCAACACACAAAACACAACAACAACAAAAAACCAGAGCACTTAGTGTATTTCATTGGTGAAGCAGAAACAAATACAATAGGCTAGATCAAATACCTTACAAATGCAAAACAGGTCTTCTGCCCTCCATAACCTGTCTTAATAGGGTATTTGTTTCCTCAAGATTAGAGTCATAACTTCAGTAATACTTTTGCAGCACTTTGTGATAGCGAAGCTCCTTTTTTTTTTTTTTTTAAGTTATTTATTTATTTATTTTAAAGATTTTATTTGACAGAGAAAGACACAGCGAGAGCCAGCACACAAGCAGGGAGAGTGGGAGAGAGAGAATTGGGCTTTCTGCTGAGCAGGGAGCCTAATGGGAGCCTAGATCCCAGACCCTGAGCCGAAGGCAGCTGCTTAATGACTGAGCCACCCAGGAGCCCCAAGAAGCTCCTTTTTAAAAAAAGATTCTATTTATTTATTTGGGGGGTGGGGAGGGGTGGAGAAGGGCAGAGGGAGAAGCAGACTCCCCATTGAGCAGGGAGCCAGACACAACCTGGAACTCCAACCCAGGATGCTGGATCATGACCTGAGCTGAAGGTAGAGGTTTAACAAGTGAGCCATCCAGGCGCCCCATGAAACTCATTTTAAATAGTTTTCAGCATAGTATCTTACCTGGTCTTCTATCGGGAGGAAGAAGAAGTGCTTATAAATATATGTGGGTTTTTTACTTTTGCATATAACTGAAAACTTCAAAACAGGCTTCAGAGCGCCATTTAATTGACTATAATTTTATAAAGATCAGTAGGTAATAAATTTAAACACTGGTTAAAAAGTACAGGGTTTACCTTCATATTTTTCTGATTGTGGCACTTTCATATTATCATTAGGAAAAATTTCAAGGCAAAGTATTCACTTCCAATATGTTCATTCTTAATGACAGTACATGTAAATCTATATTTCATTTCATCATCTGGAGGGTTTTGAAGTTGGGGGCTAACTACCCATCGGACCTGATTGTATGGTTATCGTTTTTTAACTCCTATCTTGGCTAACAAAGGGCTTATCCTAGAACAGTATCAACTCCATTTTCAAACTGTTCCCTTGTTCTTGCTTGCACAATTAGTGATCCCTTCAAATTCATACTTCGCTTTTGTTTTTACCAGAATCTTTTTAAGCTACTTGCCTTGCGTTTGTTATTGTTGTTTAGGGCTAGTTTAGTTGAAACTAATAATATTATGCAAATTAATCTAACACAACGTGTACACAGGCAATGCACCGTGCTATAGACAAGTTGGAGAGACCAACTGCTGCCTGCTGCGGGGAACCTACCCCTCCCTCAGAACATAGGGCCTTCAGACCTAAAGAACAGGGGACGATGCAAATGTTAATTCATAGACTACTAAAACTTAATTTTTCTTATTTGGAGGGTAGAAAAAATGAATAGAAATTCTAGTAATTTCTTCCCATGCTCCAATGGTTTATCTTACAAACTCCACTTTGGAAACCCGAATGTGGATAATCTCTAGTGCCATTTCCAACTCAAAAATTAAAAATTAATGGAATTTCTGCTAGAAGGGCACTGGCTGTTATTGTTTGAGTGCTCAAAGAACTCCTGGATAATCCCCAAAGTTATGTTTCCTGGCAGCTCCAGAGAAACCCTCCATCCAAAAACCCAGTGAGTGAGGAATGAAGGCAGGTCACCTGGGTGAGTTTTCTCTGGCTGCCACCTAGAAGAGAGTCTGGTTGAAACCATCCAGAAAAACTGGGTAAGGTTGACAAGTCTCTATCTCCCCATTAGCCTACATTCACACACCCCTCAAATGGACTGGCAATTTTCAGCCTCAACAAACATTGAAACATGTGATTATGATGTGTTGCAAAGCAAAATTATTCAACACACACAAATTTCCCTTGGAAGCCTTGACAGCTGCAAGTGGGAGGGATGGACAGGGTCATGTGTTTTCATATTTGTTCTGGACAGCTCTGTTTGGTGTGGGAAGAAGAAACAAATTGTATTCTGTTATGTGGAAGGGAAAAGTTTTCTAAATTTAGAGTCTTTTATCACCTGAATTATTTTCTTTGAGCCTGGTTTCCTCCATTTCCCATAGTGAGGTGCAGGAGCTTAGAAGTCAGTGTGATTGACTGCAACCAGCAATAACAAAGTCGTGTGCTGGGCAGTGGGATGAGACAGCTCAATCCAAGGGCCAAAGCCTCTTTCAAGAATCTGAAAGGACAGTCATACACATCTAGGAGAAATTATTTGTACAACAGCAATATCTGGTTACCTATAAGCAAAATCTCCTAAGATACTAACTTAAAACAAGATAGGAAGGTTTTTAAAATAAAGACAGCCCCAAAAGATGATCTCCCTAATCTGTCCATTCAAATTTCCTCCACAAAAACTAGCTTCTCTCCTGTTCATCAAGAACTCCTAAGCAGGAGATTCCAAGCCCCCAATTCCTTTCAGAGGTCAACCTGTCAAAACCAGAGTCCTTCACAAAAGCTAAGGATGATTCACTCTTAGGAAATTAGCTTGATTGGTCATGTCTGTGTTTGAGGAAAGGGAGACATTTCTCTTTTGTTGGAGAAAAAGTTTTATTAACAAAAAGACAACAAAAATAATGCAGTCCAGGTTGTTCTCTGTATTTTGGAGGTTCCACCAACATTATCATCAGAGACACTAGAGAAAACACAGGATTATTTGTCTCTTCATTAAAATTATAATACCCCTTTCATTGAGCTTTTTGGAAAGTGACAAATTGGCTCTTACAAATGAAGTTTTTATTTTTATTATTTATTTAAGATTTTATTTACTTATTTGTCAGAGAGAGAAAGAACAAGAAGGGGAAGAAGCAAGCAGAGCAGGCAAGGGGAAAAGCGGGTTCCCTTCTGAGCAAGGAGCCCCATTAGGGGGCTTGATCCTAGCACTCTGGGATCATGACCTGAGTCGAAGACAGTTGCTTAACTAAGGCGCCCAGGTGCCCCCATATGAAGTTTTTATTTGTGCTACTTCCTTGCACACTATTTATAAGCACTGATGGTGTATTTCCCATACAAAGAGACAGAGGTAATTAAGTGTGTGAATGTTACTGGGTTCCTGCTATAGGTTTGCATTCTGGATTCCCTCTCCCTCTCTCTGTCTCTCTTTCTCTCTCTTTTTTTTAAGATTTTTATTTTTTATTTTTATTTGAGAGAGAGAAAGCACAAGTGGGGAGGGGATGAGGGCAGGGGCAGAGGGAGAAGAAGAAGCAGACTCCCTGCTAAGTAGGGAGTAGACCCAGCATGGGGCTCAATGTGGCTGGATCCCAGGACCCCCAGGGACCATAACCTTTGCTTAACCAGAATGAGCCATCCAGGAACCCCCTAGATTCTGTCTCTTTATTTTCTTACAAAACCAAAACTCCATAACCTACCACTCCCAATCCCTCCCACCCTCCAAGTTGCTTCTTCTGGCACTGAAGTATGAAACCTACTGATTACTCTTGCTTGGAATTTGTGATCAGACACATTTTATTTAAGCTCTTGTATACAACATGGATAAAAGAAACAGTCAAAATAGGGATTTAAGCAGCCAGCTAGTTACCTGGTGAGTATTCCCCTTAAAATTAAAAGTTACCAACCAGACAGTTTCATATCTCGCTCCCAATAAAAAGGAAAAATAAACAGGCTTGAAAGATGAATAGAATCATACAGTGTTAAAACTGGAGTCCACAGAAATAATCTAGTTTTCCATTCCTTTTCCTTTTTTTTTTTTTTTTAATATTTTATTTATTTATTTGTTAGAGAGAGAGTGAGCACAGGCAGACAGAGTGGCAGAGGCAGAGGGAGAAGCAGGCTCCCTGCCAAGCAAGGAGCCCGATATGGGACTCAATCCCAGGACGCTGGGATCATGACCTGAACCGAAGGCAGCTGCTTAACCAACTGAGCCACCCAGGCGTCCCACCATTCCTTTTCCTGAAAGGAGACTGGTGCCTTGCTCTACATCTACCTTTAGTCAGAGGTGGGACAGAACCAGGCTCAGGGTTCCAACTGGGGTGCAAGGAGACTGGAGGGCCTGGCCATGTGGTCATTTATGCTGACATCAAAGAGAAATCTGATAGCAGAAACTAAAATTAGATAACCAATTTCATAAGATGGTAAAGAGCTCCACGAGGCACCTGAAGTTGTAAATATTTATTAGTTATTCATGTATTTTTAAAACTGGAAAAGGGATATTTTCCAAAGGTTTCCAAAGCAAAAATCTATTTTACGTGCTCCAAAATATCTTCCAGGATGTTCCCACCATCCCCTGTCAATGGACATTCTCCGACAGAGGTCTAGAGAATGAACTCGCTCTATAGCTCACAAGCAGCTAGCTTGTGACAGGGCACACAATGGCACAACCAGTCTCAACTGACACATCGTTTGTGTTTTCTCCCATCAGAAGCCAATACCTCTTACTGCCAAATGGAAACCATTCCCAGAATTTTCATTCCAGAGAGATTTCTTCAAGAGCTGCGCTTCAAGCCCTTTCCCAGCATTCTATTCCTAGATCAGGTATAAAAATCTAGGCTCTGTATTTAAGCGGAGAAGGAATAAAGAGTAACTGTCAAAACGCTTACTCCACTGAGCCTCCACACCACTCACCTCGCCTCTTGAAAGTTATAACCTGCATTGAAATAATCCTCGTTTAAAGTGGAGGGTTTAAATCTGCATTAATGACCTTTGAAAACGGGAGCCTAGGAAGGCCCCTGAGATTCAAGGCCTTAGAGACTTTGCATGTGGAATACATGGACTCCATAAGCGAGGCTACTTCTGGGAAGGACTCAGTGCTAGAAGTGAAGGAATACTCAGCACCTGAGCGTCAGATTCAAATTCAATCATCTCCGCACGCTTCGCTTCACCTACTCCTCCAAATAACTGCCGGCTCTCTGGGCTCCTGTTCAACTGCCTAATGTAGCATGAGGGGATGGCATCTCTCTGAATCTGAGGCTCCGCCTTGGACGGCTCCCCGCCCCCCCCCCCCCCCCCCGCCCAAATAAGGTATTGTCTCTCATGGGGGCAGACTCCGGAGAGCGCTATTTTCCTTCCCAGCCTTTTATTTAAATATTCAAATATGCAATTGTATGCAAATTAGGCATCCTCTGTCGTGGAAATTCCCCCGTATAAATAATAAATCTTCCTCCTACTGCTCAAAAAAGAGGAGAGGTAACTGGATTTCCGAAAAGTGCTCCCCCACATCCCCACACCACCTCACCTTCAAATATGAAGATAAATGAGAGTTTGAGAGAATTCATTTTCAACTAGTTGCTCACTCCTAGTTCATGATTTCAAACACCAGGTAAATCTGTAGCCACAATTTTGTATAGCTGAGTATTGCCTTTGCCTCCCATATATCCTTTTAGAATGTAAAGGCTGCCATTTTCATTGGTATTCAGAGGTCTGCCAATGTGTGAATCCAAGCAATTCGATTATTTTGCCTAACTGGGAAAGTGAGTTATCTAGAAACACATGGGAATGACAGATTAAAAAGCTATATCCTTGCTAATACTTTCAAATTGGGCTAAAGTTAGTTATACCCTGTTGAGTCCTTCCACTTAGGATGAACAATGCAGCAAGCATGGTGAGACATATTGCTTGGGTCTCTAATCTTAGCTGTGACATTTCCTGTCTCATGTTCTACCATCAATAGTGACCTACTTGCTATACCATGTGATTTTCCAACTGGGGCTTTTGATGCTCACACATGGGAAACACAATTATTTTTATATTTAGCACAAAGTGTAGCCATGAAACATTTCAAATGACTTCCAGTTCAAGATAGCCACATTAATCTTATTTGGTGGTAATCTTTTCTGCTTTGTCATTTAGAAACATAATAGTTGTGACATGTTAAGAACAAAGATATCACCTTTTTTTTTTTTTAAGCAAACTGTGCAAATGCTACATTCTGTCAGTATCCAATAAACTGAAAACTATCAAGTAAAAGAATCATGTCCTAGTTACTTATCTTGTTCCAAGAACTGGAAACAAATGGATCTTGTTGAAAGTGATAGGAAACAACACTGCTGGTGTTACTGGGGTTTGAAATCTTAAGAAGAATGAAAATAACTTATTAGTGATAATAAAAGAGTAGACAGGAGCTGGCATTCAGGAAATGGAATAGAAGGGTACAAAACACAAAACTACAGGATTAGGTAAAACTACAGTCAAAACTAAAAAGTCACCAAAACACAATGTATAATAAGATTAAGAATATCTAGCAAGGAAACCTTCCAATAAAACAAAATATGTCTGACCAGTAACTCAGGAAAGTGGATTTACTAGGCAAAGTAGAACTGCCACCCATAGTTTTCAAATTAAAAAGAGAGCCATCTCTACAAATTTATGTCTGTATGTATGCATGTAACCTAATAGATGACTGTTCACAATTTAAAGTCTCGCTAACTGATCCACGAGCCCTAAAGAAATGAACAAAAGCATCTAACACTCTAGTGAAGAGTACTTATTCCACATCACTTGTGAATAAGCAGATTCCCAAAATTTAACCCAATCTCCAAAACAGAAGCCAGGAGTCTGCAGTACACCGATTTCAGTGAGTCTCCTAAACTCTATGGCTACACCAGCTTGAAAGCAGCTGCTTTTGTGAATCATAAAGGACCTTTCACAGCACAGTGTGTTCACACATGGAAAAGCACATGTTCTACTTTGCCTCTGCCAAAGAAGCTTCATTGTCACCCCTCTCCCAAATACTTGGGAAATATTCCAGCAATATGTGCGTACCCATTATGGATCCGTTCTCATTGCTACTGCTTTTGCTATATATTTTCTATAACCTCATGCTGTTTCCCACCCACACAGCTTAGAAAGTGGAAAAAAAAAAAGAAAGAAAGAAACAGGGTCTTTGTCAAGTCATAAAAGGGCCAATCTACTGTATATGAAAACTACCATCAAAGGCAGTCTCTCAAGTGTTTATGTAGACCATGCACCTGCCTATTTTAAATAAAAATAATATGTTAACCCAGCCCTTTGATTACTCATCTGCTTGTCACTTGGGTCCTGATGGGCTCTTACCCAACTATACACCCAAATCTACCCAGGTTATGAAGTGAGGAAGAAAGGGGTCCTCCCCAGGACACACAGGGGAAAAGCACCATGTGAACAACATCAAAATATCCTCTTCCCTTTCTTCTCCCTTCAGTTTTTTCTGAGTTGTCTCTGAGGCAAAACATAAAGACAGTCTGGAAGAACTAGATTAAAAATTATTGTCAAATATAGATGTATTTCTACTCGCCATAAAATTTCGATCTGCTTCTGGAAGTCTGATACAGGGAGTTTAGCTGCAAAGTATATTTCATAGTAACTACTCTAACAGGTTTTAGTGATAGCAGGAAGCTGAGAGGGCAAAAAACGGAGCCCAGGGGGTTTAGACTGATATCCTACGCAGAGAGATATGCCATGATTGGCGAGGTCACCTGGGGAAAGATCTGGAAAAGGTGAGCAGATCAGAGGGGCGTGTCAAGTTCCTGTCAAAGGGGGAAATGGTGATTTATTTGGTTGAGTGGTAAAGTCACATTGGAAGCCTCAGAAAACAATGGTTCACAACGTATTTAGCAAATGACACAGTGGCCCACAGAACAACAGGGCAAGGAAAACACTAAAAGCACATATTTTAGTTGAGAAGGTCCTGAGCTGAAAGCCAGAGAGAAGGGACTTCGGGAAGGCACTGCTTCACTTTGGTCAATCCCTTCCAAATTAACATGGGAGGTAAAGCTATTTTTCAATTTGCATCTTCATAATTACTTCAGAATAATTAAGAACACAGTTCTAGGAATAAATTATTTTGGTAGATACATGAGTTCAAATGAAAAATTATGTGTAAGAGAAAACAATTTTAAGTAAATTTGCCACTGCAAATTATCATGCAATTATAATTCTTCCAATTTACAATTAAGCTTTATATATCTACTTTCAGTTTTTAAGGATTTGTGTCTAACATTAAAGGAGCTGGCATCCTTAAAACTATAATCAGTATAAAAACTGTAACTAAAAATATTACTCAAATTTTCTTCTTCTACCAAGCTCTCTTAAAACCTTTATGTAACACTACTATGGCAAGTCTCCCTTCCCCCCCCAAAATTCTGATATCTCTTATTTTGCCCTCAGAGAGAGAAAAGTAGGTTTTGTTCAGTTCCCAGATTTTATAGGAGAAAAATCTAAAGTGCATGTACTCAGCTCAATGGCAACTGTCATCCTCCGTTAGTCCTCGTGTGGGAGAAAAAGGCAGCCTGTGGATTATCAGAGGTCAAAACATCTAAATAACTCCATTAACTTAGTCACTTGATTTTTTTCATTCATTTTACAAATACAGCCAGGGTCTCTGTCCTCGTGGAACTTTATATTCTATAGGGAATAGACAAAAACAAGTAGACAGGCAGATAAGTTATATAAGATTGTGGCAATCTTGGGGTCCTGGGATCGAGCCCCGCGTTGGGCTCTCTGCTCAGCAGGAAGCCTGCTTCCTCCTCTCTCTCTGCCTGCTTCTCTGCCTACTTGTGATCTCTGTCTGTCAAATAAATAAATAAAATCTTTAAAAAAAAAAAGAAAAGATTGTGGCAAATACCACAGAGGAAAAAGGAAAATGGAGCAGAGACAGAGGATGGAGGGAAGGCTCCCCTCAGTAGACCAGATGGGATGGTCCTGGGAGGGGACTGTGAAGGGGAGCCCTAAAGGGAAAGAATGGAGCCACAGGAGCTGAGGATGTGTGATCCAAGCAGAGGGCACAGCAGCTGCAGAGGGTCAGAGGTGAGAATGAGACCAGCTTATGTGGTTGGAAAACTAGTGAGGGCAAGGGGGTTAAGTAAGGAGGTCACAGAGATGGGCAGAGGCCCAGCATGCAGGCAAGAGTAGTCTTAGGACAGTCTTCCAAGGTAAAGAGAAGTCATGGAGAGGAAGGAAGGGACCTGGGCAGATGAACCTAAGTCTAAATCCTAGCTTAACCACTCAGTAGCTAAGTGAGCTCAGCAAATGACTAGCTCCTCTTGGATGCTAAATTCTTAATTTATAAAAGGGCACTCGATAAATCATGGCCAGTTATAATCATTGGTAATTATCATTATTGTTAATGCTATGATATGTAAATAAGGTTAATAAAAAATGTTTACATTCAAGTGGACAAATACTGCAAAATAATATATCCAAAATATAGAACTGAGGAATCGGCAAATTGTTTTAATCTTTTTTATTCAGTAAAAATCATATACTTATTGAGTACAAATTGATATAAATTAGTACATTTGGATTCATTAGGGTTTATTGTGATTCTAATCACAATAATTATTGATCTTGGCTCAATTTCTCTGGCCTTAATTAGTCTGCATTGTGGCTTTGCTCTCCCTGTTAACCTAGCCTGGCCATTTTGTGTCCAGAAATGTATAGCATTTCAATGGTACCTACCAGCTACACAGTAGTCATACAGGGAATTTCAGAGTTACTTTCCAAGTCACTATGTATAGTAGACACTTACATTTATTGCCAACATCTATTACCCCCTCACTCCCAACACACACTCCTTTTGTTAACAGAATCCTAATTTTGTTCAAATTTACCTCTCCCTTCCCTCAAGCAATGATGGAAAACGTCTTGCTAGTGGCGGATTTAGAGATGGAGCATGTGATACTGTCCCAATCAATGAGATAAGAAGATAGGTCTTCTCAGACTTGTCTTAGTACTATTTAATCTCATTCAAAAGCAGACCCTGGGAGAGGGTGGTCCATTTTCTGTGCTCTAGATATTGTCATGTCCATGAGTGACATCTGAGCAACTGCAGCCATCTTGCCAAGAAGATAAGAACCAGTGTTAGAGTGAAGTGGTTCCTAAGGATGACAATGGAAGAGAGATGAAAGGAACCCATATCCTTGATGATATAATTGTGCCACTAAATTAACTCATCCTGCTGTCTGCCCTACTTCTCACATGAGATAACACACTTCCTTATGGTGTAGGTCAATGTGAGTTGGTGTCTTGTGTTGTGTGCAGACGTTGACCACATCTGGTGCATTTCCATTTGGAAATATCACTTGTTTCTTTGTCTCTTGGAAGCTCTAGGAATGGAATGAGGACTTCCGAATAGGCTCAGCAAACTCCAGAATTCTGGATATGGGGTGATACAGCATTTTAATTTATAGCACTGGGGTAGTCACCTGGAAAATCTCAAGGGGAAAACACCCCAGAAATAACAACAGGAAGATGATGCATTGGTCTAAGTAGCTGGTACCACATAGTCTACCTCTGACTTTATCTGTTTAAAAGCTTTGACTTTCACCTTTTAACCTGCCTAGTTTATATGTTTTTCCCTGAAGACCAAAGTGAGCTTATGCTCCTCACTGGGCTTATGTTCCATAAGGCTTCCAATTCTGAGCCCTGACCCAATTACAAGAATTTCATCAGGGACCTCGTATGACTAGCACAGATCCCAGGCACAGGTCAGATACCAAGGAAGCAGAAGCAGCCTCACACTCCACTGGGACGAGAGGATTAAGGGGGCAGAAGCACTCCAGAGAAGAGGTACAATATTATGATTTATAATCAGGAGACAGACCTGCCTAGAAAGGAAGGGGGAAATATCATAAGCATAATAGGACATTTGGCTATTTTTGTTTCAGCTATGCAGAGTTATTTTAAAATTGAAAATATTAGGGACCAGTAAAATAAAATATACATCTTACCAAAAGAGCATAGCTGCTAACTGGCTGTAGAGGGAAAGGTTGGAGTGTGATTACTGTTGGCAGAGTTGCTGGTGGGGGTGGGGAATGAGGTAAAATAGAAGATCACATAAATGTCTAATAGTTCACAATACGCAAAAAGCAGTATGGCTTGAAACCAAATTAGCTATTCCAGTCTGATAAGTATTTTTCCTATAAGAAAATTATGGAATTATAAATTTAGCCCATTAATGGAGAGCAGAAATTATAAGGCACATAGATTTCATAATTTTGTACAGTATTTGAGAAACATTACTTATCAAATGAGGTAGACATTATAACTGGTGAACATTCGCTAAGAGACCATAATTAAGACAGAATAGCAAATGGTTCCTTAGCTCTTGAAAGGGTCACTATCAGGATTCCACTTAACATTTTCATTACTGATCTGCTGCAAAAATGGAAATGCATTCAATGTAAGGATGGTGCCTAATTGTGAGATGTTGTCAAGGGCTGGAAAGTGGTAGAAAAATATCCACAGCAGTTAGAAACAACGCAACATACGTATGTAAACCAGACTAAACCATGTGAAACACCAAAAAATACAAATTAAGTAAAATAAATGAAGGAGAGCTACCTGAAACTCACTGGCCAGAGTTCTAAAGGGAAAGGAAAAAGTGACAATGGTTGATGTTAGCTGGAAGGCAATGAATGACCCAGCCTCAAAAGAGAAATAGAACAACAGATTATGAACTTATCAGCAAAAGAAACATCACTTTACATGGTCTGTCTGTAAAGATATCAGGGGGACCCTGCTCTTCTTTTCCCTATTCAACGTATACCTGTTGGGGTATTTGTAGAAAGCTTCATCTCCTTGGTTGTTATGAATATGTCTCTTGCTAGAAGAGGCTTGTGATTTGTTTCTTAATGATATAAAAAATGAGCAGGGGGCAGTAAGAGTGACTAGGTAAGGGGGAAGGGTGTCACTGGTTGGTAAAAAACTGAGGTTTTGCGAGGTTAATTCCATCTGCGCTGTGTTGAGAGCGTGTAACTGGGATCTTCTCTTTAGCACTGGAAAAACATACTGGCATGCTCTAGGAAAGTCTTTTGAAAATAGTAAAAAATATGATTAACTCCTGCAGGGAAAAGATTAGTGGGAACATTGATTCTAGAGTTCTTACCTGAAAGGAAGGGAAAGAGAATGTTAAAGAGAGGAAAACATGAGTGGGGGGTAGGACTACATGAAGGAGAAAAGTTCAAATCAGGGAATCTTAAGGCTGTGAACTTCCTGGCTGTGAGAACCTCAGTGTATGTAACATATTCACAGAGTGGAAAAGGAAGATTTGCTATATGGGATGCTAAAATGCAGATCTGAGAAAATGCCAAAGAAGAGCAGCACAGGGAGAACCTCCACTGGTCGCAGGGATGGGAATGGGCTCCACAGACGTCTGCCTCCCAGCTGGTGGACGCCCCTCACATCCTACCAGCTCCCAGCACCCAGATGAAAGCAGAAGCCTTGGGACAGGCAGGGGCAAGTGCTCCTTACTTGCAAGATCCAAAAGAAACCAGTGAGTCCATGACCTCATCTAGGATTGCTCATCTTCTCTGTTGCCTTGAACATCTAAATAACTTTTAGATGTAATCACTCAGTTTTCTAATGATATTTTCTTGGCAGGTACAAGAAGAAAGTACCTATGTTCACCAAGGCTTAATCTCCCACATGAGACAGAAAATAGGGATCC
>RCUC01097200.1:0-18821 GCA_003697995.1 Taxidea taxus jeffersonii | reverse complement strand
AGAAAAAGGTAGAGTTTTTGGTTAAGATGGAAATAGACACATTTGTTTTATTTACTGAGGGCGAGTGGAAGAGCAGAGACCAGCCCAAGACTTCACCCAGGGCTGGTGTGGGAGGTCATGGAGGGGGTGTCCATGGAGAGCATTGCATGAGGATTGATGAGAAAGAATGAAGCAGCTCCCTATTTGCACCCTACCATGCCATCTCAGTGAATGAGTTATAGGCTGTTATGGGCTGAGTTGTGTCCCTCCTGTTGAAATCCTGATCCTCAGAGCCTCAGGATGTGACTGTATTAAGAGAAGGTATTAGGTCTTCAAAGTGGTAATTAGGGTGAAACAAAGTCTTATGGGTAGGCCTAATGCACTAAGATTGGCGTCAGGACATAGAGACACACAGCAAAAAGGCCATGTATGATGCGGGAAGGCGGCCGTGGACCAGCCAAGGAGAAAGGCCTCAGGAGAAGCCAACCCCGCAGAGAGCTTCACCTCAGACTTCTGGTCTTCAGAATTGTGAGAAATCTTCTGTTTTTTGAAGCCACCCAGCTTGTGTTATTCTGTTAGGGCTGTCCTCACAAGCTAAGATCCTCGCTGTGGTGATCTGGGAACTTCAGCCTCCTGAATCGTTGGCCCGAGGAGATGAGAAGCCCCTCCAAGCCCCTCCAAATCTCTGCGAAGGGTTTTACTTGCCGAGTCTGAGGCAGGACGTGAGGTTTTGCTGTTTTCTACGTCCTCCCCAGATCACTCTCGAATCAGTGTTAGAACCGTCGCCTCAGATTCACCTGCCTCCTGGCTGTTCTGCCCCCTTGGGTTCAGATACACGGAGATCATGACCCTTCTCTGGGGCCTCAGAACTAGAAGTTGGTGTCAAGGTGGGTCCCTTTGTGGGGGATTTAGGTGGCTGCCTGTACAGGGTAGCTCAGGGAAGATGGGCCACCAAACCTGCCCCAGACCAGGGGAACCCAGAGCTCTTCCCTACTCACTCCCTGGGAACTTGCCCCAGACCAGGGGAACCCAGAGCTGCTCCCTACTCAGTGCTTTTCCCGGGTTCCCTTCATGCCTCTCCGCAGTGTGCGAGCTGGGGGAGCCGCAGAGCCCTTCTGTCCCTGTGATGTCTAGTTCAGGACTCCATTTGTGCATCTACTCAGCCACCTTCTAGCCTTAAGTAAACCAAAGAAAAAGGCACATGATATGCAAATAAGAGGATTTCTATCTTTCCATGACCTCTCTCTGACGATTCCTTTCTAGGTCCAAAGATCGCTTCTGAAGAGAAAGAAGCTTCCAGGAAAGCTCCTGCGCATTGCCTGGTGGCTGCTCGTGAAGCATGCCCCGGCTAGTAGCAGTGGTGTGTGTCCCCCACACCTGTCCTGCTCGGACACCAGGCCAGCCTGGACCCAGCATTAGAATGTCCGGGGAAGGCCATGTCCACAGTCATGTCTACAGAAGGAGAACGGAATTGTCCTTTTCTACCACAGGCTACACTGCTTCTGGCCATAGGGTTAAGGATACAAAGATGTCCAGGTTTTGGGGACAGCCCTCTGGGGGGCAGAGTTCTGAGCAGGAAGAGTATCCGAACACGTATATTGCTAAGACCTGTGCTAGGAAGTTTTCCTTTTTGTCCTGGTCTAATGCCAAAGCCTTGGAAAGTTGGCAGCTGCCTTCCCCACCATGTAGATGAAGCAAATGGCATCTGGAGAGGGCAAGGACTTTGTCCAAAGCCACCTAGTAAGTTTCAAATTACACGAGACATGCTAGAGTGCCCTTGTCCTCTGATGCCATGGACAATGCCAGTCCTTCGGCTCAACACTTAGGAAACCTGGGGCTCTGTAATGGTCAAGGAAGATGCTCACTCACAGGTCCTAGGGACAGGGTCACACACTGGAAGAAGAAAAAATCATAACCAGCCTTCAGAAACCTGCAGTAGATCCACATCTCTTCTTCCACGTGTCTGGCTGGGCTCCAGGAGCATACTGCTCACTGGAAGGGCATACCCGATGGCACTCTTGTCATTTGCTGCACTGTGGGACACATCCTCAGGCCAACTTCTTGCTTCCGCTGAGGGCTGAGACTAGAACGCACATTTTTCAGCTGCCTACACAGACCTCAGGAGGACAGGCCCTGTCTGAGCTCAGCCTTTGAGATGGGCTGGAAAGTCAGCCAGCTGGAGATGAAGCTCTGATTTTCTTTCTGGGGTCCAAACCATTGATGCGTTCCTCCAGAGGATCCTCACAGGCAAATGGGTGCACGTCCAGGTGGGAGTGTCAGGTCCAGAGTGGATCTTAGGACGGAGAGATCATGGATAGCCATCCTGAAGCTGATTCGTCGACTTGCCGCCCTGCTCATGAGAAGAGCTTGGCCCATCTGAGACCAAGAAGGTATGTTCCCAGAGGCCTGGTTCTCTTCTCCCACCAGGCTGGAGACCTTGCCCCAGCTGGCCCCACAGACCCTTCTATCTCTATGTGCCTTAGTTAAGCTCAGAGCCCCTGGGTCCCCTGCCCTTTCTCAGATGCATCACTTACTCTGTGTTTCTCAACCTTCTACCCTCCTCCTCCTCCAAGACTTTGCCCCTTCCCCCACTGGAACTGCTGATCTGTGGGAAACAATTTCTCCTATCCCCTCAGACTTGTCATCAAATATCCCGTATCCTGAAGTGTCAGAAATCCAGTAATGTTACCCCCGAGGACACAACTTCCCCAGCTGCCAATTCTCCCTGAACCCCTTTATGTAGAGGTGGGAATTGGGACGTGGATGCCATTGGTGCCTTTTCTAGACTTGTATTCACACTGAGATGGCAGACTCGTGTGTCCTGTAAATGTGGGCCGCCAACTGCTCACAGCTGGCCCTTTCTCTGCAGGATTACCCTTGACCAGATGGGGCCATCTTGTGCCAGTGACCAACAGGTGGCTGGCACCGGGGTACAAAAGGCTGGTTCTTTGCCTCAAGTTGGGGCCAATTTGTTGGTACAGTCTGTGTCCCAGAGATGCCTTGGCTGAAACTAGCTGCCAGGCAAGACTACATCCTTGCATAGCTTTCTTCTTCAGCTTTCTCCTGCTTGCCTTACTCCTCTTCCCCTGAGGGCATCCCCTCAATGAATCACTTTCATAAGAATCCCTGCCTCAGGCTCTGCTTCTAGGGAACCTGACAAAGGATGATACCTTCCTTATTTCTTTGGGTGTCAGTTTGTCACTCTTAGATACCACCATCTTCTGGAGCCTCTGTCCCTTACCCTTAACACTTGTGTATTTCAAAACTGCCAATACCCTAACCCCTTTACTCTCTTGTCTATTCTTTCCTTCGTTCCTTCGTTCGTTCGTTCCTTCTTCAGGGTGGGTTTTAGGGCCCATCCCTTCAACCTTCTCTGTGGACATCCTGCCCTGCTATCCTTCTGTTGGCTTTTCCCAGATGTCCCTAATTCTGCTCCCATGAAACCATCTCTGAGCCTCACTAGGACCTCTGGGGAAATTCACACAACTGTGCAGAATGCTGCCAGAGAACATTCATGGTCTTCAACCCTGATGCTGCCAAGAAATCCTTCTGTTCCCAAGTCAACTTTGTTTCCCATAGTAGCTATTTAAAATCTTGATGATTCTCAGACTTCCCACCCTCCACTTCCCACTCCTTCCCCGCAGATAACCTTATCTTCCACTTCACAGAGAAAATAGGTAGCATAGGGTACCATTTCCCTCTACTTCCTGACTTCACACCTACAGACTACTTGCAGTCATTCCCATCCTTGAAAAACCTCCTCTCCATAGCCCCCCACAATGCCCTATTCTTCCTATGACATCTCAGATTTGATTCCCCCACTCTTCACTTGTGCATTGATTATCCCCTCCATCACTCGCCTTTCCATCCCTCTCCTCCCCGGATCTGTCCCTTTAGCTCCAGGGTCTTCTGTCTTGTGCCCACCTCTGAACACAGCCCATCTCTCCTTTCCATTCACAATCAAACTTTATGAAAATGTTGTCTGTGACATCTGAAGTTTACCCCCTACCCTCCTCTGAAGCTGTGCTCACTAAGGTCCAAAACCAGTCTTGGGAAGCTAAGCCCTTGGGCCACTTCTGGGGACCTCACACAGGCTGCTCCATGGCTTTTATCACCATGCCCACTCCCTCATACCTCCAACCCTCTCTTCCTTTCTGTGACTCCTCAGGTCATTTTCAAGCCCTTGGGCTATTTCTTCTTGGGCTTTTATATGAGCTCCTCCTGTCTCTTCTGTCTCAATACGTATTGAGATCCTTTTGTCCATGTACTAAAGATTTTTGAGTCTCAACATCAACAGGGATAGAGAGCTATAGATTTATTTATCTAAACACTTTTTAGATATCACCATTCAGAAATCTCAAGCTGTAATCTCAGCTTAGGAAAAATGGAGCTTGTAATAGTTTACCCATGCCATCTTTCTCCTTCTGTGTTCCCAACCTTGGTGGGTAGAGTTCTCAAACTTGGTGGGTTGAATGGTGCTCTCCCCAAAGATATGTCCATCTGGAACTGTGAATTGTACCTTATTTGGCAGACTTAGTTAAGGATCTCAAGGGGAGATCATCCTGGATTAGGCCCTAAGTCCAAAGACAAGTGTCCTTAGAAAAGGAGGGAAGGGGGAAAGGCCACCTAAAGACAGAGGCAAAGATGGGAGGATGTAAGTACAAGGCAAGGAGCACCAAGTCTTGCCAGCAGCCACCAAAAGCTAGGAGAGAGGCAAGGAACAGAGCCTCCTTCAGAGCCTCCAGAAGAAATGAACCCTGATGTCACCTTGATTTCTGGTCTTCAGGGCTTCGAGAGAATACAATTTTGTTGCTTTAAGCTACCAGCTATGTGATAGTTTGTTTCAGCAACTCTAGGAAACTAGAACAGCAGGTGGGACCGCCTCCTGTAAGCTTCAAGGGCTGAGAAGCTGTCAGGGCTCCACCAAGTCTTGTAGGCTCTTCTGCTTTTTCTTGCTTTACAATTATTCTCCACCCCCCATCGTGACTCTTAGCCCTCGTACAGAGCAGTGATTGTTGCTTGAGGGCCTAAGTGTGGGTTCTGGAGTTGGAGGTTTGGCCTGTGTTACCTCTGACAATTTATTTAACATTTGTAGCATTTTTGTTTCCTCCCCTTTAAGTTGGGGATGGTCATTGTGCTGACATAAGTCCTGGAGAGGTTAAAATAGGTAATACATGTGAACCGGTTAAATAATGCTTTTAGCCCAGTGAGTGGTCAAAAGCCTGAGCTGTTACCACTACCAGCACCTTCTGGGCATTAGGACAGGAGCATCTGATATCCCTGCCTCCGACTGTGGTCCACACTTCAGCTGGACTAATGCATTTAATGAGCAAATACTGGGGCGCCTGAGTGGCTTAGTCTGTGGAGTATCCGACCCTTGGCTTCGGCTCAGAACATGATCTCAGGATCACGGGAGAGCCCCACATCGGAGTCCCTGTTCAGCGGGGAGTCTCCTTCTCCCTCTGCCCGCCCCCATGCTTGCTCTCTCTCAAATAAATAAATCTTTTTGAAAAAATGAAGAGCACGTATTTCTGTCTCTCCCCCACCTCCCTCTCTTCAGTCACACACCATTACTTAGGAGACCCCCCACGCCCCCTTCACGTGCTGTGCAGTCTCTGATGGTCACGTTCCCATCCAGCTCCACGTCTCCCCAGTCATAACCTGTGTTCCAACCATCAGCATCCCCCAGCTGCCTGCACCAGGCCTTCTCACGCATTCCCGGCTCCCTTACACTCTCTCCTGGTCATGCGGGTCGCCCCTGACCTACCCTTGAGGGAGCAGGGTCAGGCTCCTCAAGGAAAGCGAGAATGAAGGCGAACCGTGATGCCCCCTGACCTTCATTCGTGCTGCCCCATGCGTGGCACCCGCCGTCCCAGCCCGCCCCTGCCAGAGGTCTTCCCACACTCTGCCCTGACAACCCGTCACTCATCGGGGTTTCCCACCAGCTCCTTGAAGATGGGAGTGCTTCGTACTCAGGGATCCTTTCTGTGACTAATCAGTTCACCGCCTGGCATAGGCTTAGACACCTGGAGACCTACCTGTTCACAGAATATTCATTTATGGAACGCTTTCCACATGTCAGGCACGGTATTTCCTTGAACACTGGATTGCGAGGGTCACCCTAACTCACAGCACGTCACTCTGAAATCCCGTGACAGTGCGGGAGATGTTTACACCTGCTCCCCTGATAGGTCAGCTGGTGGGGGAGGGGCATGGGAGCTTGGGTCCTTGAACTCCTCAGCAGCCAGGCTGGTGGGGAGGTTCTGCTGTCCTGAGCACCTGGCCTCTGAAGCCCCTGTGCCTACCAACCTCTGGTGGGCAGATGAAAGACAGGAGATGGAGATCACGTGAGAGAGCTTTACAGGCTGGGTTTCAGTGTGTGACCTTGCTCCCACCCTTATTCTCAGGCTGGCACTTGGTCTCCTCACCCTACTACACTGAAAAGGGGGCTGGAACAGGGTCCCCTGCCAGGACCCCTGCTTCTCAGCAGCATATGCATCTCTGCCCTACATGCATGGTCTCATTTGACCCTCACATAACCCTGCAAGGAAGGTAGTGTTGGCCCCATTTCACAGAGGAGGAAACTGAGGATGACTCATCTGAAGTCATGGCAGAGCCTGCACAGGGACCCAGGTGTGCATAAGTCGCCAAGCCTTAATGTCCCCACTGGGAGCAGTTCACCAAGGCTGCAGGACATTTCTCCTCCTCTGGCCTCCTGGCCCCATCATCTGGAGCACCTGTGGCTGCTGTCCTGAGTGTCTCAGCCCTCGGTTGCCTTTGGTCATTGTGAGCATCAAGGAGTCCAGGCTCCTGCTGGAACTTGCCCCAGAGTTCTGGAACCCAGCCACATGACCACTAGTTAGCTCACTCTTGGCACAGACTCAGGACTGCTCTGCCCCCCAGTTTCCCTGGAAGGGAATGAAACTGACTGTTGGGATGAGGCCCTGGAGTTCACGGGTGGCCAGAGTCTGTACTAAACAGAGACCCATGGCTGACTATCTTATAAAAATGAATTTCTGAGCTGAAATAAAGCCTTAGCTCAGTTACTCTCTGAGTTTTCTACTATATGCAGAGGTCTTCTCTCACATGTAGATCCTGGGGCTCCTGTCCTCCGCTCGTTTCTGGCAAAACAGGTACTGACACTGAACTTGGAGCATGGCATTCAAGGCTCTTCATGACCTGGACTCCAGCTAAAATGTCAGGCTTGATTTCCACCTCACCTGCCCTGTCCTCCTCAGGGATGGAGCAAACTATTCATCAGTTTGCCACCCATGAGGCTCCTTCATGGGTCCTGACCCTGCCCACGCTGCTTCCTCTGCCCACCCGGCCACATCCATGTCCACCCCGGTGTCTGTCAGGACCCTCCTCTTCCTGAAGCCCCGTGGCTTCTCGGGAACCTTCCTGACCCTCCACCGAAGGGTGACTCACTGCCTCTTCTGTAAGTTCCCTGTCCCTCATGCCTTGGCATGACAGGACCCTGCCACTTCTTTGCTCATGGCTCTGCGCCTCGTGGGAGCGTGAGCCCTTGTGCTGAGGCTGAGGGTTTCCTGGTTCAAATCTTTGCTCAGTGAGTCACTGACAGAACTGTGAAGGAACTTAGAGGCCATCCGTCCAATGCTATCATCTTTTACTTGGGGAAAAAGTATGCCTTAATCTCAAGAATTTAGGCAACTGGTTAAAGCCTGCAGAGCTGTTGGGCAGTAAGTGGGGGCAAGAGTCTTGACATGTAGCACATGGCAGGGAGAAACACCGGATCTCAAAGGAGCTCCTGACTTTGGCCTTTCAGAGATTCTATTTTTCCTTCTCTTGTCCCCTGGTGTTTTGGGGACTTTTGTCAGTGGCATGTGGCCCACGAACAGCAGTGGGATCCTGCCAAGGACAGAGCCCCATGTTAGGGGCCGGGCTCAGGACCTGTCCCCTCCCCTCCCAAGCAAAGGATGTGGCCCTGGAGGCTGGAGCTGCGGAGCGAGGCCAGCACTGTGAACCTGGCCTTCAGGACGGACACTGCCCACCCTCCTTGGGGGACTCACTGCTGGAAGAGCCGCTGTGGGCCATGCTGTGGTTTTGTAGAGAGTTCACGGAGTAGATGAATCCAGCAGATGCAGTACAAGGGGCCTTGGCAGGCGCTGTCCTTATGTCCAGGCGCTGGCTTGTCTCCCCGAGCCCAAGCTGCCTCTGGCCCTGGGCGAGCGTGGGCGGGGAGAGTGTGGGTGATGGGCCCTGCTTGGAAAACCGGGGCGAACAGTAAGTAAAAACAACTGTGAAGAAGATCCTGGCTGCTTCCTGCTCCCATCCCTTCTGTCTTGGGATTCTGGCTTCATCTCATCTGTTTGTTTTTGATGCTTCTTTGAGACCAGCGGCTCTGGAGAAATTGAAAATGACACTGTATACAGCTGAGGCTTGGACACTCCCGAGTCCTATCAAACTTGGGATTTCCAAATGATTTCATCAGAGAAAATCAGCGAACAAAGAGAGAGGCTGACAAGATCTTCAAATATCCTCCGCCGTTAGCCAGAGAAAATGCAGGCTGATTTACACATAAATTACATCTTGAGGATTTCTCCGGGGCCTTTATGGAAAGGAGGATATTTGACCAGCCTTTTCTCAGGCCGACATTGCTGCAGGCAGAGAGCCTCCTCCTGGGGCGCCCCTTCTCTGCCTCCTCTCTGTCCTCGAGACCTCAGCCCTAAGCTGGGCTTCAGCATCTCGCTGCAAAGCTTGGATCTGTCAGCCAGGCTCTGGCCTTCCCGACAGGGCGCTCCCACGAATCTCAGCACCACACCAGGGTCACGGTCATTCTTCTGAACTGTCTCTAGGCTGTTCTCCTGCATAAAGTCTTTTGGGGACTGTCTCTTGCTCTCATAATGCAGGGCCCGGCACCAGGGCACACACGGCCCTCCAGGTTTCATTTGCTGCCTACCTCGGCAGACAGCTCCGTGCCATGGTCCTGTCCACCTGTTTGCTGAAAATCGAAATTCAGCAACAGCAAAACAGCCCCCAGACCCTGGGGTCTCTTTCATGACCCTGCCTCTGCCTGGGCAGCTCCTGCTTGGAACCCCTGTCCCGCCTCCTCCTTTACTTCTCGGCTCACATGTCACCTCTTCTATGAAACCTTCCACACCGACAGGGTCCCCACCAGAGTTGGAGGGAACCGTCTCGGCTCTGGGAACCAGCTGTGCGGCTGCCTGCCCAGCGCGGTCACCCGTCTGTGTACTTGTCAGTCGGCTGGGGCAGGAGTTCCTGAAGGCCGGGGGGCTCCGACTCAGGAGCCTGGCACCGATGAAGGGCTCAGCGGATGTTTGTTGAGTTTGTCAGAGAACGAAAACAGATCTCAGACAAGATGGACCTCTCGGTCCTCTCCCCGGCCCCTGCCTGCCTTCGCCTCTGGTGGAGACAGCTGCAGGGCCCACAGGCCAAAGACCCTGGGTCAGAGAAACCTCTGTCTTGTCTTCGCTCCAAAAATGAAGATTGCAACATCCTTGTGGCCTTGAGGTCAGGGCTGTGGGAGGAGGCCACATGGGGTGATGGCGGGGGCGGGGCTGGCGGGGGCGAGGCGTTCTGGGTGGAGATGTGGGGACCACTGGGCGGGACTCCCACGCCCAGCTCCCCACTGAGACTGGCAGCAGGGACTCAGAGGAACGGCTTGTCCTCTCAGCCGGCTTCCCAAGTTGCACTTTTTTCCCGGATCCAGTTATGTATCAGTCCCTTCTCATCCCTTGGGAGCCAGCACCAGCGCCCGAACATATTTACTAAACATCAGCCTTGGCCTATTTTTTGCACGACATCCAGCTCCAAGGACATGCAAATGACCTTCTAGCTGGGAAGCTCAGTGCCTTGGAGAGCGGCGCCACCTGCTGGCCATAGGGAGTTACTACCCACACTCCTAGTCTGCAGGCGGTCGACTTCTAGGCCCCTGGGACAGCACACAGGCTGTGTGACAACGGGGTCTGTGACGTCCTCCTGGAGGCTCAGCATAGATCCTGCCATCTTTGAGACATCTGCCTAATGGTGGCAGGCCCGAATGTGTGTGGCCACATCTAGGATAAGCAGCTCCACTTCTACCTGGGCAGTAACTGGGCAACGGTGTTGATAATATATTCATCCGGAGTTTGCAAGGTCAAGGGTGGTTCAGGGATCCACCGACCTCCACCCGCTCCCTTCTCAGACAGCCAAACTTCAGGCTGTCCAGAGAGGGGAGACTGGGGGATAAATGACTTGCAGAGTCAGGACTAGAAGCCAGGTTTCCAGGCCCCTCGTATGACACTCATCCATTCGAGTACTTTAGAACAGTTCATTGGGATGTCCCACTTTGCACTTGCATTCCTGTTTCAGAGGAAAAGGAGGGCTAAACTGCACTCCAGTATTCTTCTTCTCTCTTCCAAATGTCTATTGACTGGCTCCAACTCTGGTCCTCCCTCCAGAAGGTTCCCCTAGAGCCGTTGGAAGCCTCCCTCCTGAAGCCCATCTGCAGCTGGCCATTCACCCAACATTTACAGGACGCTTGTAATGACGTACCGAGCTCGGGTCGCAGCCCAGGCTTAAGCTACACACACGTGGACGCCTCTAACTCCAGCCCCTCTAGAAGGAAATAAATCCCTTTCTAGTAGCCCGGATCCTGGATTCTGTTCTGGAAGATCCTGCCTTTGCCTTAGACTTTTGGCTCCGTGTGTTTGTAGTTGACACGAAATCCAGCTGAATGACCACCTAAGTCTCTAACAAACTCCTTCCTTCCTCTCTCCCTCTACTGCCTCTTCTCTAATGTGACGAAACCGCGACCTCTCTTGCCTTTCTCATCTTCCACCCAGTCCCCTGTAGGCCATCCTCTTCTTTCTGCCAAAAGGATCTTCCCAGAATGAGGATGTGACCATGTTCTTGGCTCTACTGTGACTCTTCTTTGTTCGCAGGAGAAAGATGGAGATGGATGGTCAAGGCTCTCTCTGACCTGGACTCATACTTACTTCTCGGACTCTCTCCCTTTCATACCCGATGCTCCAGGGTTCCTGAGTGGCTCCCAGGTCTGTGAACACACCCCCCACTTCACTCTAGAGGGGGTGGGAGAAGAGAAGAGAACCAACTTCTATTGAATCCCTACTACATGCCAGGTCTGTGCATGGTGTTCCCTGTGTATGTTCTTGAAATCTCAAATTAAGTCTTAGCAGTCGAACCGTACTAATTAGAAAGGCATAGACAAGTTAATGAGGCTCTAAGAGGTTCAGTAACTCAGTGAAAAGCACACAGCAAGAATGGTCTGGAGCCAGGCCTCAAACCCACTTGCATTTTCTCCAGACCCTTACTACCTGTGGACCCTGATGCATATGTAGAATCTTCTGGCACCCAAGGAAGAAGAGAATCATTGGTACAAATCACTGCCCCAAATATCCTCTTCATGATGACTCTGAGATACCAAAGAACTTGCTCTTACCCATTTCTTGATGCCAACTTTCTGTGTGTATTGTCGTTTGAGCCTCATGCCTCAGCCTGCATTGAGTAAGGACAAGAGAACCACTGTGAGCCTGACAGGAATCGGGGCTTCTGCAAACATCAGAACTAAGAGACAGAGGTCTGGGAGGCTGCAGGCAGACGAAGGGAAAAAGAGTCACAGATGACTTCAGCCTGAGGCAATGAGACAGCTGGTGAAACCAGGGTTCACTGGGGAGTCCAAGGAGCTGCCATGTCTAAGGACCAACGTGGGAACTCATGGAGTTGTTTATGAAGACACTTATCTCACCTTCATGACCACCTGAGCTGGAGGCTTCAGCTTTACCTCCACACTCTAAATCCCATGCAAGCTCTTCTCTGACATGGAATTGTGTGGGGAAGGTGATTCTGGATCCATCGCTCCTGGCCTTAGAAGAGAGAGGTCGTGGAATTGACTGGACAACAGACTTTCCAGCACAAACCAAGGGGGTGGGGATTGCTATCTTCATGGTGTAGGTGGGCAGGAGAGGTAATCTGCAAGGCGATCTAGGGAGGAAGCGTTGAACCAGGATTCACATACAAGTCTCCTTGACTCTAAAATCCAGGATTGTTCTTTCTAGACTGTTTATTTCATTCTTATTTTAACCCCACGACACCATGGGTGAGTAACAGCCGGTGTTGCTCAGAAGCAGATTTATTGCCCTAAATGATCATGCTGGTGTCTGAATTCCTACCATCAGCCCTGTCCCCTGTGCATGTGAGGCTTAGCTTCCTCTAGTGGGGCTGGAATCTTGGGTGTATGGGTATGAGTTTTCTGCCCTAGGTGATGACACTGTAAAGACAGAACGATCCTGTCTTTCTTTGGGACTTGACCCCCCAAATGGACATAACATAGAGAAACAGATTGGACACTGAAATTCACATTATAGGTGTCTATCAAATCTGCCATACCATGTGTATGTATGTGTGTGTGTATATGTATATATATATATATATATATATATATATATATATATATATAATTTGCCCTCTTTCAATATTATAAGACCACAAATACAGGCTGTGTTGGGAGGTAGTGAAACATGACAGTCCAGAACATGGATCCCCAGTTCTCCAGGAGAGGATCTGGAGAGTTAAGCACAAGTTAACTCTGTGCCCAGCTTCCTCAGATGAGTATAATAACAGAATAACAGCACCTACCTCCTGGGTGCCCTGCACTGCCTTGAAGGAGCACTGGGTCCACTGTTAGGTGCTGGTGGTTTTTATTGTTCTTATTATCACTCCAAAGACAGATTTGAAACCTTATTAAGAGAAGGCTGAACATCATACCAGGGAACTAAGGACAGAAGAATTATCAAAATAGGGCACCACATTTAATGTTTAAGTGAAAACAAAATGAACAAAACCTAAGCAAAGCCAAGGGTAAGCACAGTATTTCACAACAATTCTTTTTTAAAAAAAGATTTTATTTATTGATTTGACAGAGATCACAAGTAGGCAGAGAGGTAGGCAGAGAGAGAGGAGGAAGCAGGCTCCCTGCCGAGCAGAGAGCCCAATGTGGGGCTCGATCCCAGGACCCAGGGCTCATGACACCGAAGGCAGAAGCCTCAACCCACTGAGCCACCCAGGCGCCTCTCACAACATTCTTAGGGTGAAGTTATGCCCACTACGACTAACTAGTTGGTTAGAGGAATTGATTGTTACCTTGTCAATGAAGTGAGCTTGAAACTCTAGAACAGTTCTAGGCTTGTTCTCAGCAGCACATGCCTGTGCAGCTACTGGTTTTAAATCACCTGGGCTGATGCCTCTACCATCACAATACAATATAAGGCAGCCACTTTTTAGTACCTCTAGGGTTGTCCCTCTGCTCTGGCTACTGCCATCTTATATCTGGATTGTTTACATCAGCCTCAGCCTTTTACTGGTCTCCTTGCCTTTCACCTCACATCTTCACAGTCTCTCCTCCACCAGATCCCAGTAAAAGCCCAGGTCCTCAGAGCAGCCCATGCAGCCCATAGTGCCTTGAAGTGTGAACTTCTCTGATTCCTTACTGCTTCCTTCTTGGGTTTCTCCATTCCCACCATTCTTTTGTGAGAAAGTTGTTGTCAGGATTTCCCGTGAGCTGGAAAAATTTTCTTCTCTCCTTTCCTTTTTCTAACTTTTCTCTTCTCTTTCCCTCCTCTTCCCTCTCTGTTACTTTTATTTCCCAATTACTACATGACTGACAATGTTTCTTAAACAAGATGGAGGTCGGGATTTTCCTGAGTGACTCAGATGGTTACGCATCTGCCTTTGGCTCAGGTCATGATCTCAGGGTCCTGGGTGGAGCCCCGCATCAGGCTCCCGGCTCAGCGGGCAGCCTGCTTCTCCCTCTCCCTCTGTCTGCTGCTCCCCTTCTTCCTTTACTTGTGCCTTCTCCCCCCACCCACTGTCCCCTGTCAAATAAATAACATCTTAAAAAAAAATGGAGGTCGGTTCCTTTAGTGTCAAAAATGATGCCCGTTGTGCTCTGAGTTCCAAGCAAATGGCATCAACAAGATTTGGAGAGCCTTAGGAAAAGGTTAGAGTTTGTTAACAAAATTTTCTAGACACTTCGATTATGAGCTTTATGTTTTTATCTCAAGGAACTGTCTTCAAGGGTATAGATCTCTAGCAGCTCTATTGGAAGGTTTCACTTTGGTGGGCAAATTTTTTGGAAAATCAAAATGGTCAACTAGTATTAAACTAGATTTAAGAAAAATAAAATCTTGGTTAAAGATCATTACGATTTCACTCCAGAAAATTACTTAAATTCTAATTTCTTTTCAGAATGATGTTGTAAATAACCTCATATAAAAACATTCCTCCCCAGAAGAGATTTGATACGATTTTTCCTGCTCACTGCTTTGAAGAGAATAGCTCAAAGCAAATCTGGCTAAAACTCTGATCTTCATCTTGTGACACATGTCCCCCAGTTCAAAGAGTCACCACTGAGTCTGAATGGAATGTTAATTTTTTCATGATTTGTACCCAGGATGGCTACAAAGGACCCAAGGGTGTTCAGTGAGATGCTCCACAGGAAGTACGCCAAAGTTCTGCCATAGCAGAGGGAAATAGAATAGCCATCTGCCTTCGGGCCCAGTGGGAGAGACCACCATCTTGTCATGCATAATCGTTTCAGAATGAAGTCAATCGTGGGTGACTGACTCTACTCTACATATTCTGATGACTCCCTTGGGGCATATTAGTAGCCTGAGACTGACCTCAGTCGGGCCATGGACATATTTTAACTTAGATTTTCTAGTGGCAAAAAACAAAGAAAATTGTATTGAATAGCATTCAGAAATTCTAATAATTATAAAAATGAGAAAAGAAGCTATATACACTATGAAATCTACAAAATGAAATTATTTCATCACCCCAAAATATTAAGTCAAAAAAATTCATGCCTTGGGATAGAACATCCTGGATCCTTTCTTTCTTAGTTTATGATATTTTTACATAGTAAATACAAGTTTACCTGTATTTAAAAAACATTTTACATTAACTTTTATAAAAATGTACAGTGTTAATTGATGTGAACGTTTTTTTTAAAAAATGACAGTTACATCCAAAGTCTTTTCTCTTGTAAAATAAAGCTTATTCTTCAAAAAGCTTATTTTTCTTATTTAGGCTGAATAGTTCATTGATCGTTTCTTTAAAGAAATATAATAGGACAACAAGGTATGCAGTGTAGAGCTCCAGTCCTCCTTACAAGTTATGGTGAAGTAGGTTTTAATGGTGAGTATGAGGCTAAAATGGGGTCTTTGTCAGTTTTGCCGGTTTTTATCAGAACCCCAAGCTGAGAGCAGCAGAAAGAGGTGCAGAGATCCTCCCCATGTAAAGCCAGGTGTGCGATCACCTGTCTGGGGCATGCTCAGAGATGGTGACCCAGATTCTGCTGGGATGAGCACCCACCTCTGTCTGTAACCTCCCACTGCAGGAAGAGTGGAGCCAGGCATGCACGGTGGTGGTCATTGGAGTGCCACCAATGCTTCCCTCCCTGTTTGTCCCAGTAATTCTCCATTCTAGTGAGAGGTTTCTTTGGCATCAAAATCTACTCAGAGAGCTTTATTTATGTTCCTCTGGGAACATCTGCCCTGTCTAAGGGGCAGATGGCACTGGGGGTGCAAAGGGTGCTGAGGGATTTAATAGCCAAAGTTAGAGGCTACGCCTCTAGCAGTAACTTGAGGAAGCCAGGACTGTCGTGGGAGCAAGCTGCTCTCCCACCACTGCTGGGTCCAATGGTTGAACTTCCCCAAGGACCCCTGGACCCAGATGAACCTTTAAAACAACTAGGTCTTAAAACAAACTGAGGGGGGTGGGGGGAAGAGGGGTTGGGAGAGGGTGGTGGGGTTACATTATATGTTTAAATAAAGCTTAAATAAAGTTAAAAAAAACAACAACAACAACTAGGTCAGGAATGCCGCCAGGTGGGGGGGGGGGCAATGTGAACCAGCAGAATGCATCACACCATGGCCAGGAAGAAAGGGGTCTCCCATTCCAAGAGAACAGCAGGCAGAAGTCCTCAGTAGGGTTCACTAAAAAACCCACAGAAACACTCACCAAAAAGGTCATGACAGTAAAACCTTTCCTGCCTCCTTTCTCCTTCCGTCACTTCCAACAGTAGTGGGCAGAAGAACAGACACACATGTATGTGCCTAGGCACTTACACACATAGACAAGCATACATAGACATAGACACTCATGTGTATATACACACCATCTGCATCTGCTCCCGTGACAAACAGGTGGACAGTGTAGGTACCCTCTCACCCCCTTGAGCAGGACAAAGCATATCTATGCCTATAGTGGCCCTTCTTCACCCAATCAGGTCTTCTAAGTTTGGGTCAGATCTGCACAGGGACACTAGGATACATCAGACTTGGATAAGAATGTGAAGTTTCCATTAATATACTAGACTGTTCTTTTTCATTATTGGAATGAGCCTGTTCTTATGCATGAAAGCGACCTGAGAACACCTCCTTCTATGAGTGTGACCACGAAGAGCTTGGTGACCTGCCTAATTCTTCATGCAGGGGACAGGGAAACACCTAACCCAAAGAGCAGAGGGAAGGGACAATGGGGAAAGAAAACAATCAGCCATTTATCCTGCTGAGTCCTGCCTATTTAATACTACAGGTATACCAGTCCTTTTAAAAAATTCTTACAGAAGCACTGATTGCAAACAGAAGTGTGTGAGAGCATAGGAGAGGGCCAGGTCCCCACTCTGTCCCTCTCCCTGTCTCTCTCTATACCATAGGCTTTGTCCTGCTAGTGGGGGCTGAGGAGGCATCTCCAGGCTTCCATTTGTCATGGGAGCAGACGCTGCCAGCTGGTAGATGTGGAATTGGGGTGGGCAGAAAAGTTGTTTCCAGCCTGGCTTAGGTGTGACCTGGGGTGCAGTGGAGCGGTTGGTTTGAATTCTCAATCTGATTCTCGCCTGGCCACATACAGGGCTCACCCTCCTCTGGACAAGCAGGGTGCAGTCTTCTGCCCTCATCTACTTCCCATTTCCTCTGTGCAGGTAGAAAAATCTGAGAACATCCAAGCCCCCTAGCACTTGGGAGCTGTGGGGAACCTGATGCCTCATCATGGCCCCTTCCTGCCTGGAGGGCTCCATCATTCTGTGGGTCTGGCCTTTGCCCGGGCCTGGTGGCATTGGTGTGACAGGTACTGTGGCTTAAGAAAAATACAGGCACAACAAGATGCTCCCCTGCCCTTTATGCAGACACCCACATGTCGTGAGGGATTCTTGTTGGCTCAGTTGCCTCGGGAGCCTTCCGGAGCCTTCTGGCACAGTTTCCCTTCAGTCTACTCACTGGCAGGAATGTGGGTGGGGAGGGTTACTGTGAAAGAGATAACTGTCTCAAGCTGCCATCACGAGTAGATGCTTGCTGTCACTCTGCATGACGTCAGTGTGTGAGTATCGCTACCACATACTTCGTTTAGCTACACTGAAGACATACAAACTCTTTGCCTAAGCAATTCCACCTCTAGGAATTTATTCTCCACATAAACTGCAATCTGTGGGCAAGCTTATTTATAGGAACATTTATAAAAGCAAGATGGGAACACCTAGACCATCTACTTCCGTTAAGTGTTGGGTTAAAATACTTATGTAATATCCATATAATGGAATAAGATGTGGCAATTAGTAAGATTGAGCAAAGACTGTATTTTCAGCGATGTGCTTGTCTGTAAGATATATGTCTAAGTGAACAAAGCTCATTTTCAACTACCGCTAAATATTCCCAAATTTATACATGTCATAGTTCTACCTTAATGGGATTCACTTATGTGTCTTCCTATGTTTCATGTGTCCAAATAGGATCAGAATGAAGATTTTTGTCCTCAGATTTTCACAGTGTGTTTTTAACTATTTCTTTATGATAGTCCTGGAGTTAGAATATTTGGATCAGGGCATCTGGTTGGCTCAATTGGTTAAGTGTCTGCCTTTGGCTCAGTCATAATCCTGGGGTACTGGAATTGAGTCCCGCATGGGGTTCCCTGCTCAGCAGAGAGCCTGCTTCTCCCTCTCCCTCTCTCTGCTGCTCTTTCTCTCTCTGTCAACTAAATAAATACAACCTTAAAAAATATTTGAATTATACAGCATACACATTTGCCATTTGGACACATATTGCTAAATAGATGTCCCCAAGAGCTGTGTGCATTTGCAATTTTATCAGCGGAGTATGACAGGGTCCATCTCACCAGAGCCTTTTTTGTGGTAGGAGGTAGGAGGACTTGGAGGAAGTCCAATTTTCCCCATCTCTTGGCATCTGTCTCTGTGTGATCCCCTCCCTTTTGTTTAGGCTGGACCTGGTGATTTGCTTCTGAGGTACTAAATAAGGCAAGGGATGGACTATCATTTCTTTGATTTATGCTATGCACAACTGTGGCTTTGTCTTGCTAAACTGCTCTCTTGCTGGCATTTTGTCCCACATTGTCATCTTGCTTGCTGTGATGAAACCCACTGTCTTAGTGTAGCATGCGACCCACCAAGGAACTGAGGGCATTCTCCATCCAGCAGCTAGCAAGGAACTGAGGTCTTTACCCCAACATCCACAGGGGCCAAATCCTGCCAACCACCACACGAAGGATCTTGGATGTGGATCCTCCCCGGTTGAACTTTCAGATGAGATTGCTGCCCCAATGAACACCATGATCACAGCCCCAGGGAAGACCGTGAAACAGAGGACTCAGTTAGGCTAAGCCTGGACTCACAGCCCACAGACTCCATGAGAGGATACATGAGTGTTGTTTTAAGCCTCTAAGTTTTGGGGAATTTGTTATGCAGCAATAGATAATGAATACACCTTACAACTTCTTATTTTAAGTAAGTTCTTTTCATCTTGTGGCTTCTTTAAGAAACCTATGAATCCTTCTGTATGCATGAAATAATC
>RCUC01097199.1:0-45196 GCA_003697995.1 Taxidea taxus jeffersonii | reverse complement strand
TTCTTTAAATGTTTGGTAGAATTCCCCTGGGAAGCCATCTGGCCCTGGGCTTTTGTTTGTTGGGAGATTTTTGATGACTGTTTCAATCTCCTTACTGGTTATGGGCCTATTCAGGTTTTCTATTTCTTCCTGGTTCAGTTTTGGCAGTTTATATGTCTCTAGGAAAGCATCCATTTCTTCCAGATTGTCAAATTTGTTGGCATAGAGTTGCTCATAATATGTTCTTATGATTATTTGTATTTCTTTGGTGTTGGTTGTGATCTCTCCTCTTTCATTCATGATTTTATTTATTTGGGTCCTTTCTCTTTTCTTTTTGATAAGTCTGGCCAGGGTTTTATCAATCTTATTAATTCTTTCAAAGAAGCAGCTCCTAGTTTCATTGATTTGTTCTATTGTTTTTTTGGTTTCTATTTCATTGATTTCTGCTTTGATCTTTATCATTTCTCTTCTCCTGCAGGGTTTAGGCTTTCTTTGTTGTTCTTTCTCGAGCTCCTTTAGGTGTAGGGTTAGGTTGTGTATTTGAGACCTTTCCTGTTTCTTGAGATAGGCTTGTATCGCTATATATTTTCCTCTCAGGACTGCCTTTGCTGTGTCCCACAGATTTTGGACCATTGTGTTTTCATTATCATTTGTTTCCATGGTTTTTTTCAATTCTTCTTTAATTTCCTGGTTGACCCATTCATTCTTTAGAAGGATGCTGTGAGTCTCCATGTATTTGTGCTCTTTCTAAATTTCCTCTTGTGATTGAGTTCTAGCTTCAGAGCATTGTGGTCTGAAAATATGCAGGGAATGATCCCAATCTTTTGGTACCAGTTGAGACCTGATTTATGACCCAGGATGTGATCTATTCTGGAGAATGTTCCATGGGCACTAGAGAAGAATGTGTATTCTGTTGCTTTGGGATGGAATGTTCTGAATATATCTGTGATGTCCATCTGCTCCAGTGTGTCATTTAAGACCTTTATTTCCTTGTTGATCTTTTGCTTGGATGATCTGTCCATTTCAGTGAGGGGTGTGTTAAAGTCTCCTACTATTATTGTATTCTTGTCAATGTGTTTCTTTGATTTTGTTATTAATTGGTTTATGTAGTTGGCTGCTCCCATGTTAGGGGCATAGATATTTAAAATTGTTAGATCTTCTTGTTGGACAGACCCTTTGAGTATGATATATAGTGTCCTTCCTCATCTCTTATTATAGTCTTTGGCTTAAAATCTAATTGATCTGATCTAAGGATTGCCACCCCAGCTTTCTTCTGATGTCCATTAGCATGGTAAATTGTTTTCCACCCCCTCACTTTCAATCTGGAGGTGTCTTCAGGTCTAAGATGAGTTTCTTGTAGGCAGCATATGGATGGGTTTTGTTTTTTTATCCATTCTGAAACCCTGTGTCTTTTGATTGGGGCATTTAGCCCATTTACATTCAGGGTAACTATTGAGAGATATGAATTTAGTGCCATTGTATTGCCTGTATGGTGATTGTTACTGTATAATGTCTCTGTTCCTTTCTGGTAATACTTTTAGGGTCTCTCTTTGCTTAGAGGACCCCTTTCAATATTTCCTGTAGAGCTGGTTTGGTGTTTACAAACTCTTTCAGTTTTTGTTTGTCCTGGAAGCTTTTAATCTCTCCTTCTATTTTCAATGATAACCTAGCTGGATAAAGTATTCTTGGCTGCATGTTTTTCTCGTTTAGTGCTCTGAATATATCATGCCAGTTCTTTCTGGCCTGCCAAGTCTCTGTGGATAAGTCTGCTGCCAATCTAATATTTTTACCATTGTATGTTACAGACTTTTTGTCCTGGTCTGCTTTCAGGATTTTCTCTTTGTCGCTAAGACTTGTTAATTTTACTATTAGATGGCGGGGTGTGGACCGATTCCTATTGATTTTGAGGGGTATTCTCTGCACCTCCTGGATTTTGATGCTTGTTTCCCTTGCTATATTAGGGAAATTCTCTACAATAATCCTCTCCAGTATACCTTCTGCTCCTATTTCTCTTTCTTCTTCTTCTGGAATACCAATTATTCTAATGTTGTTTCGTCTTATGGCATCACTTATCTCTCGAATTCTCCCCTCGTGATCCAGTAGTTGTTTGTCTCTCTTTTGCTTAGCTTCTTTATTCTCTGCCATTTGGTCTTCTATATCACTAATTCTTTCTTCTGCCTCAATTATCCTAGCAGTAAGAGCCTCCATTTTTGATTACACCTCATTAATAGCTTTTTTTATTTCAACTTGATTAGATTTTAGTTCTTTTATTTCTCCAGAAAGGGCTTTTATTTCTTCCGACAGGGATTCTCTAATATCTTCCATGCCTTTTTCGAGCCCGGCTAGAACCTTGAGAATCGTCGTCCTGTATTCCAGATCTGACATATTACCAATGTCTGCATTGATTAGGTCCCTAGCCTTCGGTACTGCCTCCTTTTCTCTTTTTTGTGGTGAGTTTTTCCGCCTTGTCATTTTGTCCAGATAAGAATCTGCTGTTCTCCTTGTTAAGTGAACTTGGTCTTGGCTGGATTTCTTGTTGATCTTCTGGGGAAGGGGCCTGTTGTAGTGATTTTCAAGTGTCTCTGCCCCAGGCAGAATTGCACCGCCCTTACCAGGGGCTGGGCTAAGTAATCCTCTCAGGTTCGCTTTCTGGAGCTTTTGTTCCCTGAACACTTTCCGTAGAGTTCCAGAGGATGGGAATGAAAATGGTGGCCTCCCAATCTCTGGCTCGGAGGAGCCAAGACCTAGGGGCCCCAGTCTTCAGTGCACCTTCAGAAAAAAGTGCTTAATCCTGTCTCCCCAGCCTCCAGCCGCGCTTGGAGAAAATCGTGCGTAATCAGTCCCGTCTCACTGGCTTCTGGCTGTGCTCTGAGGTCACCCAGCTTGTGATCAAGCATCTCTGTCTCTGGCAGATTCCCACCTGGAGTCTCCGAACCCCGTAGATCCCTGAGCTCTCCCAGGTCGGAGTCTCCCTGGATCTTGTGGGGACCCCTCGCACAGAGCACTGGCCCGTGTCACAGACCATGGCTCTAGGAAACCCCGAGTTGAGAGCTCACTCCTCGGCTCTGTCTCCGCAGCCGGCTTCCTCGCTCTAATACCTGTGAGCTCTGGGACACTCAGACACCCCCGATCCTTCTGTGACCCCACGGGACCTGAGTCCACGCTGTCCCCGTGAGGTCTTCACCCCAGTTTGGCCTCTGGAGAAATGTCCCTCCATGGAGCAGACTTTTAAAAGTCCTGATTTTGTGCTCCGTTGTTCTGCTGCTTGCCGGGAGCCGGCCCCTCCCCCCGGGGTCTATCTTCCCGTCACGTTGGATAAATACACATTTTTTTAAGATTTTATTTTATTCATTTGACAGAGAGAGATCACAAGTAGGCAGAGAGGCAGGCAGAGACAGAGGAGGAAGCAGGCCCCTAATGAGCAGAGAGCCCGATGTGGGACTTGATCCCAGGACCCTGAGATCATGATCTGAGCTGAAGGCAGAGGCTTTAACCCACTGAGCCACCCAGGCGCTCCTTAAATACACATTAAAATCTCATCTTTCTTCTCCAAAAGTTCAACCTTCAGAATGGATGGGACTGTGATCTGCTCTTTCCTTCTCCTTTGGCATCTTGGACCCAGTAAATAGGAAGACACAGTCCATCTCTGAAATCGCTCTTAGTCCTCTTCTTTCTAGTCCTCAGCTATTCTCATGTTAGATGAGGAAGAAGGGCTCAAGGAAAACAGTAAATGCCTTTCCACTGGGTCCATTTGTTGTTTCTCTGTGGTGGTTGCGTCTTCTGTGGTACCAGCCACAGACTGTCTACCAAACACACTCCCAAGTGAGAGAAAGACCTTCAGACATTGGCTCACAGGTTGCATGAACAGAATCTTTCAAAGGCCTTAATGGGATTCTCCCTACCACACAATTGGCTGATGTCATGACTCACGTCAACCCCTTTCTATTCTCCCTTATTATATTTTCCTGGTGGAAAACCCCACACATTATTCCTGGTAGACAGCCTTTGTGTTTGAGCAATGATCTTCAGCAGAGAATTGACAAGATGACACAAAACTGGCTTTTTTCTGTAATGTCATAGGAAACTCTGCATGCCAATATTGAATGTGTGAACATCTCTGCCATTGGTCCTTGCTGTCTATCCTGCCCCCTTGTCTTTTCTCTCTCTCCTCAGTTAGGCTGTTGGGTGGGAAAACAAGCACACTTGCTTGAGAGATGCCTATTTGGGAAAGAGATCCAGATTTTCCTTTTAGCAGGCAACCCTGGTCTTTACGTGTGATTCTCTTAGAAATCCCAACACTTGACTTGGGAGATGAGAAAGCAACGTTATCATATGCACTTGCTTCACCAGGCTGACATCCATACTTCTTATGAATCTGCCACTTCTCTCAGTTCTTTACTAGGATGGAAAGGGACAATGGCCGACTCTCCTGGATAGTAGGGATGATGAGTCTCCTCTTGGTAAGCCTGGGCCAGGGCCTGACCCCTATGGTATTTTAGAAGGTCAAGATGCCACTCATGTTATCCTTAGGTCGGGTTCATTGTTGCCCATATGGGACCATAGCAAATGTCCTCCTGTCTTTCAAATCTTACAATACAGAACAATTATATTAAAGATAATTTTTAAAGTTTGATTTGATCAGCATTCTGTATTAAATAAAAAAGGAAAATTCTAACATTTTTGAGAACTTATTCCATCTCATTGTCACAACAAGACAATGAAGTACTATCATTCTTACTTGATTTTTTTAAAAAAAGGAAAATTTAAACTCTGGAAGTCACTGAAGAGTGACTTGTTCAAGGTCTCACAGTTAATGAGGCAGAAACACAGGCATGTCTGATTCCAAAGCCCATACTTTTATCACTTCTGCTACTTTTTATACAAACAGTATCTGGTAAGTAGGTCTGATAACTTCTCTAAATAACTAGTTTTAAATGCGTGAACAACAAGACAAAATTCAATTAAAAATGGATGGCCACCACTGATCATGAATGGCACTCACATCTCCACTTAAACCACTTTCAGTTTATTCAGTCCTTCAGTGAAGAGTTTAGTCAGGGCCCACCACAGACAGAGAAGAAATAGGATATGTATACTTGCCTTCAAACTAGTTTGCAACTAGGAAGGAACCTAAAGACATACACTAAATGAACTATAATAAATGGTGAAGGTGTAACATCCTAAAACAAAGGCAAAAACTCAAATTCTAAAAGGATTGTCAAGTTCAATTTCATGTTTGGGGGAGTGGATGTCATAAAAACTTACAGTGTGAGCTGAGTGCTGGGGAACGGGCAGGCTAAGGGGATGACCAATGTCAGGGAAGGGTTTGAGGGCAGGGAACAGTGTGAAGAAAATCAGAAGAACAAGTCATCTAACAGGTTTGGGGAACAGCCAGCTATTGCTAGTTCGGCTGGAATGTGAGGTGTGTAGAATTCACATGCTAGAGACTAGGAGATAAAATTAAAAATTTACATAAGGATCAGATCACAGAGAACCTTCCGTGTCAGCCTAAGGTAGTAACTGAAACACCACCAAAAATAGTTGAGCTGAGTATTATCTCATTAGAGCTGAGTCTTAGGACAGTGAAACTTGGAGTACTGTGTAGAATCAATTAGACCAGGAGAAACTGAAAAAGTCCAAAGAAAAGGTAGAGAAGACAGATAGCTACTATAATTATCATGGGATGCACTGTCAGAGTAAATACTAGCATGGATGTGGGGCAACTGGAACCTTTGTGTGCTATTCATTGGAGTAGAAAGTGGAACAATCACTTTTCAAAGCTGTTTGGCAATTTCTTATAAAGCTCACCTTATGACCCAGTAATTTCACTCTCAGGTACTTACCCAAGAGAAATGAAAACATATGTCCACAAAAAGGCTTGTATAAGAATACTGCCAGCAGGAGCACCTGAGTGATTTAGTTGATTAAGCAGTTTACTCCTGATTTCAGCTCAGGTCATGATCTCAGGATCATGAGATTGAGCCCCACGTAAGGCTCCATGCTCAGTAGGGAGTCTGCTTGAGATTATCTCTCTCCCTTTACCCCTCCCCCGGTTCACAGGTGCATGTGTGTGTGCACACACTTGTTACCACTTTCTCTCTCTAAAAGGGAGGAAGGAAGGAAGGAAGGAAGGAAGGGAGGAAGGGAGGGAGGGAGGGAAGATATCCCAGCTGCCTAATTCAATATATTGAAAAGCTGGAAATAACCTAAATGTCCATCAACAAAAAAATTACATAAACAAATTTCATTATATACATAATGGAATATTACTTAACAACTAAAAAATGAGCCACTGCTAGACACAATAACATGGTTAAATCTCAAAAATTTAATGTAAAGGAAGCCAGATAAGAGTGTGAACCATGTGATCCCATTTTTTTGAAGTCCAAATTCTGGGAAAGTTAATCTATGGAAATAGAAATCAAACAGTGGGTTTTGGGGGAAGGAAATAAAGGGAGGTGTGGAAAATGATCTAGGAAGGTGCATGAGGGATGCAGATGTTCTGCATATTATTTCTGGTGGTGATTACCCTTATCACACAATTGTCAAAAACTCATCAAACTGAACATGTGACATCTCTGCATTTTATTGTATGCCAGTTATATATAACTTAGCTTAAAAAAATTCTAGGGAACTGAAAAGGTAGCATTCATGCAAACTTCCTGGAAAAAAACAAACTAACAAATCACAACATTCCCATACATTACCTGAGAAATCAATCAAAATATAATGGCGGAAATAATGGTTGAAAGGACATAAGGCTGAGCACAATAAAAACCTACAGTAAAGATAAAATTACAAGCTTAGATTTGAAAAACTAATGACTTTTGTAAGAGATAAGGAATGCTATAAAATTAATACATTAATAATAGCTTGTATCTCAAAGGCTAAATTATGACCAAAAATTCTGAAAAGTCAGTGGAAAAAGATAGAGCAGTGGTGGGTTTAAAGAAATCTGTAATTTAGAAAAGCTAAAGGTCTGATGCAGAAAAAGCTAGTTTTATGCTCAAATGACTTATTTATACATTTAAAGAATTTATCGTAGACTCTTTAAAGAATATTTTTTCAATTAAGTTCATGCATGGTTCATAAAATTTGCTTGGGAAATAAAACCCATTTTGATTGTATTTATTTCTCACTCTGAGTGGTAATACATAGTGCTTACTGAAGCATGTCTTCCTATCTGTCAGAGAGGTAGAGCTCATGTAAAAAAGGCAGCATATAACTTTCTGTAATTAGCTTAGGAAACAAAATTAATTACTATTCATCATCTTTTACCCAGATAAGCTCTAAGAAATATATACTTAAGGTTACTTGTCTGGGGAGTCAGAAGTTATATTTCTTATTCAAAAGCAAGATAGAAATCTATAAAATTTGTCATTCTGGTGACTTGCTTAGGAAGAAAAAGTGAGTTGAAAGTCCGTTTGAGAAGGAAAATATAGCCTTGCACCGTGATAATTCATGTAACCCTCTCTAGAAGGAAAGCTAAGCTGTTACCTGGAGATGTATTTTCCAGTAATAAAAAGGTGATAATTTTGTGTAGATATGCCAGGATTCTGTATAGATAGAGAGGGACACACACTTGGGGAAACACAGTGCAAACTCTTGAAATACACTATGATAATTTGGATCTCACCAGCTCTCCGTTCACTCTGAATACTTGTTAATTCTCTGGGTTTCCATCACTCAAAGACACTAACACATGGTTACTAGAAATAAGTGGGATAACTCTTAATGAGCAAGCAGTTGAATAAATTGCGGTTAATGTCTACAAGGAAATATTAGATCTGTATTGACATTATTATATGTTAAATGAGAAAAGCTAAGTTTCAGAATCACATTATTGTAAATATTCATTTTCAGTAAAACAAATCACAAAGGATTTGGGGTAAAACAAGTCCCAATATAAGAAATGAAAACAGACCAGCAAATGCCATACTAGAATATGGAATAATATTGTTCATATTTTTAAAAAATCACTGTTCTGTTTAAAATGTACATGACAATTACATAAGGAAATTGCTTTGGAAATATAGGTACTAAAAGAAAATTCAGGAAAAATGAGTTAACATGGGTTGATAGACAGATAGATGGATGAGTGGGTAGACTGATGGATGGAGAAATCTAGAGGCGTTTTTCTATTGTTTTCCTAGTATATGATGTTTCCAGTGATAATTCTCTTGCCAAAATTCCTTTTGTTCTCCTTATCTTTAGCATTCTGACATTGCTAACAGTCAGAATGTGAATGGAAAGCTTTTCTATTTAAAGAATTCTATTCCCCTTCAGCTCTGAAAAATACACTCATCGCTTCTCAAGTCATTGAGACCTGTTTTATTTCCTGTTTTATCTTTGGGACACTACTACTTGTTGGCTGTTAGATCTCCTGGGTAGATCTCTGTCTTGATTTCTTTAAAACACTCCATATCCTTTTCAGGTTGCTCCACATTTTGAGAATTTTTCATCTCCCCCACTTTTTATTTTACTTAGGTCTTTTTTTTTAATGTTATGTTTCTGGCCATATGGTACATCATTAGTTTTTGATGCACTGTTCCAAAATTCATTGTTTGCATATAACACCCAATGCTCCATGTAATATGTGCCCTCCTTAATACCCATCACCAGGCTCACCCATCCCCCCACCTCCCTCCTCTCTAAAACTCTCAGTTTCCCAAAGTCCATAGTCTCTCATGGTTCGTCACCCCCTCTGATTTGCCCCCCTTCATTTTCTCCCTTCCTTCTCCTAATGTCCTCCTTGCTATTCCTTATGTTCCAAAATAACTGAAACCATATGTAGTTGACTTTCTATGCTTGACTTATTTCACTTAGCATAATCACCTCCAGTTCCACCCATGTTGATGCAAAAGTTGGCTATTCAACCTTTCTGATGGCTGAGTAATATTCCATTGTGTATAGGGACCACGTCTTCTTCATTCATTCCTCTGTTGAAGGGCATCTTGGCTCTTTCCACAGTTTGGCTATTGTGGACATTGCTGCTATGAACATTGGGGAGCATGTGGCCCTTCTTTTCACTGCATCTATGTCTTTGGGGTAAATACCCACTAGTGTAATTGCAGGGTCATAGGGTAGTTCTAATTTTAGCTTTTTGAGGAAGCTCCATACTGTTTTCCAAAGTGGCTGTACCAGCTTGCATTCCCACCACCAGTGTAAGAGGGTTTCCCTTTCTCCACAACCTCCCTAACATTTGTTGTTTCTTGTCTTATCAGTTTTTGTCATTCTAACTGGTGGTATCTCAGTGTGGTTTTGATTTGAATCTCCCTGATGGCTAATGATGATGAACATTTTTTCATGTCTCTTAGTCATTTGTATATCTTCTTTGGAGAAGTGTCTGTTCATGTCTTCTGCCCATTTTTTGACGTGATTATTTGTTTTTGGGGGTGTTGAGCTTGAGAAGTTCTTTATAGATCTTGGATACCAGCCCTCTGTCTGTAGGTCATTTGTGAATATCTTCTTCCATTCCGTGGGTTGCCTCTTGATTTTGTTGACTGTTTCCTTTGCTGTGTAGCTTTTGATCTTGATGAAGTCTCAGAAGTTCACTTTCACTTTTGTTTCCCTTGCCTTTGGAGACATGTCTTCAAAGAAGTTGTTGTGGCTGATGTCAAACAGGTTACTGCCTATGTTCTACTCTAGGATTTTGATGGATTCCTGTCTCACATTGAGGTCTTTCATCCATTTAGAGTTTGTCTTTGTGTTATGGTGTAAGCAAATGGTCAAGTTTCATTCTTCTGTATATAGCTGTCCAATTTTCCCAGCACCATTTATTGAAAAGACTTTCTTTTTTCCACTGGACATTTTTTCCTGCTTTGTCAAAGATTAGTTCCATGAACATTCTTATATACATATTCTTTTCCTGGAGTGAACAATTGTCTCTTAGTATGGATTATTACATTACAATACCATAAGTGATACTAAACTGGTTTCTAAAGTTGTACCATTTACACCCAAATGAACAGTGGATGAAAGTCCTGGTTTTTCTACATCTTAGTAGTCATCATTTAGTATCAGTGAATATTTTAAATTTATTGAGCTGGTAGTGTGCAACTATGTCTCACTCAGATATTAATTTGTATTTCTATTATTGCACATGAATGTGAGCTTCACTTTTTTGTGTATTGTGATTTTTTAACTGTGAGCTACTCATTTTTTATCTATTTTCTATTTTATTTATTTATTTTTTTTAAATATTTTATTTATTTATTTGTTAGAGAGAGAGAGATTGAGCACAGGCAGACAGAGAAGCAGGCAGAGGCAGAGGGAGAAGCAGGCTCTCTGCCGAGCAAGGAGCCCAATGTGGGACTCGATCCCAGGACGCTGGGATCATGACCTGAGCCGAAGGCAGCTGCTTAACCAACTGAGCCACCCAGGCGTCCCCTATTTTATTTATTTTTTAACTTGAGTTTGAATTTGAGGTTTTACAGAAAGAATATGCATTTTCATCACCAGGTGCCTAAGAGTATTATTAGAATGAGGTCACTTCAATTACATGATCTGATTGAAATTTTCCAGACCACAAAGACAGCGTGAATATGGACCAAAACCCATGTGAGAGCTTCCTTACATATTTTTAGAGATTTCTTTTCTGTCTAGTACCAACTTAAAAAAATACAAGTTTTATCTATGCCCCCTTCTTCAGGGTGAGTTTTCTTTTTAGTTCACCTTGACTCCAAGGACATAGCCCTTAAGAATCCCAGGCTTATGGGAAGATGTCCTAATAAACCTCTCCTTTGGGTGCGCCCTAAGATTTGCTTCTGTGTCCTCTATTCCATAAAGCCAAGTCAGAAACTCAATTGCCCGTGTTTCTTAGCAACAGAGATGTTCCAGCTTCAGCCTTTAATCTAATTTACAGGGTTCCTTCTTTCACTTCAGTCTGAAAATTGGAGATGTGTTTTTCTAACATACCAGCTCAATAAGGCCCATTTTAAATTAGAAAATAATCCATCCAACATTTTATTTCAATCTGGAGTGTCAGTCAGCATATAGTCTGGTAAATTACATAACCCTGCTTCTTTAATCTTTACCAAATAGACTAGTGTTGCCCAACAGAACATTCTGTGATAATGGAAATGTTCTATGTCTTCACTGGCCATTGTGGAAGCCACTAGCCACATGTGGCCGTTGTGCATGTGAAATGTAATTCTGGTGGCTAAAGAAGTGATTTTAATTTTCACTTAATTTTGATTGTTGTAAGTTTAAATTTAAATAGCCATCTGTGGCTAGTGGCTACTATCAAACAGCAGAGGAACTGAGCTTTATACACCCATACAAAACTGCTCTTATAAGGTGTAACTATTAGAATTATACATAAACCAGGAGGTGGGATTATTGGCTACATGACTAAGAATGCATAGCCAAAAGAAAAAACAGTATAAAATGAAGTTTAAAAGAGAGCCAGTCTTCAAACTATGAAGTTCTATAAGAACTAAGGACATAGAGTTGTAGGGTTACTCCTCCATTATCTGCAAACTATTTCCCCAAAACTATTACACATAACTCAGCAATGAAAGCATTGGATAGAAGTGATCTATATGCAGGAGCACCAGCCAATTAAACAAACAAACAAACAAACCCCATAGCTGTGGTAAAACCGCAGCTATTTCCCTACTAGAGGTAGGTTTAGAGACCTACTGATTTAACAAATATCATGTCTATCGTTTCATCCAGACTTTCATCACGGTGTATTGGCAGCTAAAAATGTTGTTGCTGGGGACCCTGTCACATTAACTGCACTGGAACTGGTAATAGGGTCAGGCACAGCAGTGTTAAACACGTTAATGCCCAAAGTGACCCTGGTGTGCTCCAAGGCCTTTTCTGTCACAGCAAATGCCTTCAGCTCTTCTCCCCATTGGCCATAAGGGAATTTTGGCAGCACTGTGTACACAATCTAAGCAGGCTTTACAGTTTGAGTAGCAAGGGCAGAACTGGCCATGGCATTGTTAAGAACACTTGGATTTTGAACAGCATGCCCACAATTACAGCCTTTCTTTTTTTGAGTTTGTTTTTTTTTTTTTTATTGCTGGGAAATTTCCAATTTCTACTACATTTATCATCTCTCCTGAGATGTGACATATGTTGAATAATGTTTGTTTTGGCACACAGTTTGTTCAACGATGGTCACTCACCTGGTACAAGACAGGGAGAAGAAACCTTTGGACGCAGAGTAGATGACACCACTTTCTGTTTTGTAGTGTGTCACGGTGTCCTTTTCTGCGAATGTGGTAAGGTAGAGTTTTTGTTTTTGGTGTCGTTAGGCTTTGGTTTGTTTGTTTGTTTGTTTGTTTGTTGTTTTTTAATCCTGTCTCTTTTGCTGGGGTGGGGTGAGCTAAAGTCACAGGAAGAAAAATGTGGTGTATGTGTTCAATATGTACCATTTTGGTTCTGCAAGAAGAATTGAACCATTTTTGATAAGAGTAAATTGTAGGAAATGATTTTTTTTAAGGAAATGATTTTTTAAATAAAAAAAAAAAGTCTGTCTTCCTCCTGAAAGTACTAAACTTCCAGCCTTTGTTTGTTTGTTTGTTTCCCCTGATAGAATACTGGATATGTAACATTTACCTGGCTACATCACAAAAAGAGTATCTAACATAGTTTGTGGATTGCACAAGTCAAAAACATAAACAGCACAGGAAATGGCATGAGACACTCCCCAAAAAGTTTTCATTAGGCTAAAGCTTATCTCAGCTGCAATTGCTCTGACTCAGACTAGCTTCTTGAATTAATATCAAAGCCAGTACATACTCACAGCTGGTCTCCCACCATGCAGCCTCTTGTTTTCATTATTTATGGCACTAGACCTCTCCTTGGAACTTCAGGGTATCTGCCCTTTGGCTCTAGACCCATTCATAGAAAGACTTCTCCCAATGTTATTGCTACCAGACACATGAAATTTATTTCCTTTTAAGAAATGGAGGAGTATTTAAATCATGCCTCTTTATAGAGTTATATTCTGCGCAGAAAAAGCACAGTCCTGTGAAAAGAGTACTGGACTCAGGGTCAGGAGAAACGGATTCTTACTCTAGGTCTGCCATTAGCCACGTGTGCTCTTTCTGCCCAAGTCACACGACTTTTCTGGGCTGTGCTTTCCTCAACTGTAAAAGGTGAGGGTTCTACTACATCTAAGATCCCATATGGCAGCCTAACTGGGAAGGCTGAGCTACCCTGAACTGACCCAAGCAAACAAGTAGAAGATGGACAGATCGGGGTTCTGTTTCCATGCTGCTGAATCCTCACAATAGGTCAACCCCAATGGAAAGAAAACCAACCTTTTTTGCACTTTTTCCTCAATGACCTGTTTTCTGATTTAGGAAAGATTAAACACTCACAGTTCATGAGAGTGTTTGTGGGTCAGTCTGTAGGGTCTGGGTCCTCTCTATGAGGACACTATTTTATATCCCATTATCACCCATTTCACATCATAAATGGAAACCTCGTGCATTTATAGGGTATCTGAGAAAGTAGAGACCATATGACAACCTTATTTTAAAAGAGTATGTCAGCTTTATTATCAAATAATGGGCATTACATGTAAAACAATGGGTTTGTTAGTTTGCAAAAAGTACAGTAAATATGCCAGAGAGTCTGGAAACATAGGAGAAATTGTATATTTGTTGTACATTATACAGGTAGGAAAATTAAGTCTCAGAATTGCTAAAAGCTTGGAGTTTGTAATGAGCAGATCAGATCCAAAATTCAAGCCCATATTGGTCTGTCTCCAAAGGTATGCAGCTTGTTCTCCATTAGGTATAAGTATCTGAAATCAGAACCAGCTCCCAAACATATTTATATAATGTTTCTCATTGAAAGCTTACAAATAACAATCCAAGATTCCAAACAGCCCACTTTGAAGGAGACTGGATAAAGTGGTCTAGACACTTTTGCTGTACAATGGAAGAGTCTAACTGAGACTTGATCACTTTAAGATGAGAAGTTTTCATTATCTTTTCAGAATTTTTCTTTTCTTTTTTTTTATTATGATCAGTTAGCCAACATAGAGTACATCATTACTTGTTGAGAGTGTTCAGAATTTTTCATAAAGAATTTTCTGAAAATACCTGTATACTTTTCAAACAAAAACTTTTTACCGTGAAGCCCATTCTGTGTATAATGAACATGTCTTCATTCCAGGACATTAAGTAAATGTACATATCAATGTCCTCTGCTTAAAGTAGAAAGCTAACTGTATGGTGCCGTCACTTCTACCTTGTTTATACAACATATGGCACAGTACTCTGAACAGCTACACTGAGTTACACCTACAGAGTCTTCAAATGTTTGGACTGGATGAGAGCTTATAATAGGTCATTCTAACCTTGCTTCACAGTTAAATAAACTGGGGCTCATTTATTCAGTACACCTTTATCCAACACTTATCGTATGCTTTTCACAGGATTCAGAATAATGGGTGAGAAAATGATGAATCAGCTCAGACAAGTCCAACAATTGCCCAAGGACACTCACAGCTCCATGCCACATCTAGGACAACTGGAGCAATGGTGATCAGAACACTTAAGATTTAAAGGAGACAGCACACCTCTGGCATTATTTATAAAGGTGCTAAAGGTAGGAGGCAGGATGAATGCAAAGTCAGTGAGCATCAAGGGAAGGAAATCTGGGGAAAAGTTTTAAATATTTATATCTGAGGACTTCAAGGAAACACTTTAAAGCAATGTTACTTAAGTTGAAGGATATGACCCCAAGGAACAATTCAGCATTTGACAAAGTATTTTTCAGAAAAAGACAGGCTTTGGGATGTATAGTGTCCAAAGGGTGGGGGTATAGTAAGCTCTCTAGCCTTCAGACAACAAATAGTAACTTCTAGGTGGAAACAGTTGCTATGCAGACTCATGTCTTTCTCTCTCCACCCTAGTCAGCAAGTGAAATCTAACAGATACAAAAGTACAAATGAAATCTGACCTCCTTGGGAAAACTGAGAGGTCAAATGGAAAAAAAATAAAAGCAAACCCTCTCTTCTATCACCTTCTCACAAGGCAGCAAACCCACAATAAGAACAGAGAGTACTAATGGTTATAATGAAAACCTCCCATGCTTGTTCTAGGAATGACTCAGAGAGGAGCTCCAGGTCACTGGGATTCCCAAGATCACTGATTGTTCTAGGGGACCCTTGGCCTCTAGGCAGATCCAATTTACTCCTCAGGAAGAATAAAATCCTAAGGAGACTAAATTGCCATTGTTTATTCCTCCAAAACCTGTTCACTATTAACTCTAGGGGAATAGGGGTTTTTAACCTGGACAACTTCTCCTCTGGATTATTTAGGGCTTCAAGAAGGTTGTCTTTGGAACTGGAATGTTTCTAGTGACTGAGAAGCCAGTCTGTGTAGATGGGGTCCCGTGTATATGTTCTAAGGACTCCAGTGTATCTGGACATATTTGACGTGCTTTTAAGATCGGACCACCAAGGGGTGACTGGGTGGCTCAGTCGTTAAGCGTCTGCTTTCTGCTCAGGTCATGATCCCAGGATCCTGGCTTCGAGCCCCGCATTGGACTCCCATTTGGCAGGAAACCCATTTCTCCCCCCGCCCTCTGTCAAATAAATAAAATCTTAAAAAAAAAAAAGTTGGGACCAGCAAGAAAAATTGGAATGGACATCTCCCAAGGTCCAAACCACAGCTTTGGTTTGAAAATAATGGAACAGTGTTATAGAACAGTGCTAGTGTGGTAGAGGCACTTGAGCATAGCCCCAGAGTATACTGGAGGCCCTGGTAAAAAGACTCTGGTAAAAGAGGAAGTGGAAACATAAAGCCACTTCAAGTATATTCTCCAGGAGACTAAGAGAACAATTAGCCAACAGCAACAGGTCCAGCAAGACCAGGAATTGGCACCTTCAGTGTAAATGTTGGCACCCTTTTATCATGGATATCCTGCCTCTGTGAGACCATCTGCACCAACCGGGGAGCAGTAGCAATGCCCCAGGTCAGAATGGGGAGTGATTAGCACAAAGAATCAAAGCACTGAGAGGAGATGGGGAGTCTTGGGTCCTCACACATCTCCTTCCTCAAGACAAGAGGATTTATCTGCAGAACACACTTGAGAAAGACTCATGAGGAATTTGAAAGAAGTTGTCATTCTTGCAGAGACATGGTAAATGGAGCTAGAAAAGCACTGTTTAGTGACTACTGCCATGAGCATTATTTATTCCTACGTTGCTGCAGCATCGAAATACAAGAAAAAAAAATTGGTGCTTTTTTTCTTTAGTGAAATATATAACTGGAAATTCTCAAGCTTGATAAATTATGGAATGTTTTTTCTAGCCTTTTCTTCTTCTTGGTTTCCTCCTGCATCTCCTCCAAGTATTGTCACATGAACTTTCTCTCAAAAAAGCAGCAGTCCGGATGAGAACAATAATTTCTTTGAGTAGTGCAATGTTATGGATTCTGTAGAGGGTACCACATTTCTGCTGCTCTGACGCATCATTAAAGAAGCCGCATAATTTATTCTGTTAAGGTCAAAACCTATCTGCTGCCCTTAAGCATTCTACTTAAAAATTATCTTTATGATTATTGCCTTTACTACAACCCTGATTAACTTTTACATGACTGTAAATGTATATATGTTTGGGTTAGTGTATGCCACATATGTATTTCCATTTATTTTCTTTCCCTGGTGAGTGTGTTTATTTATGCACTCAGTGTCCAACACAAACTACTCCACTAGTACCCATACATCTGAATAAGAAACAGGGAGTTTGGGTGTGGAATGCCACACCTTCTTGCTCTTATTCAGGACAGCAATAGAGTTACCAAACTAGGGAGGTTCTGGGCTTTAGGAAGATAAAATTCACAACTGATTAGTGTTCAGAACTATCATCCCTTTCCCCATATACTTACTGAATAGGGGAGATTGCTTCTCACCCTCCCAGATGAACCTGTCCATATACCTTCATTCACAAAGTAAGACCTTGGGTAATGAGCTTAACCTCTTTGGATGCAATTTTCTGATTCATTAAATAAAAAATAAAATATCTGCCTCTCTGTCCCTCATAAGACTGTTCTATCACATAAAATAGAAAATTACAATATAGATATAATTTTTTGTTTTATTTCAGTTACCTTCACTTTTTTTATTTTTTCTTTTTCTTTTTTTTTTTTTTAGAAAGAGAGAGAGGGTGTGAGGTTGTGGGGCAGGACGGGGTTGGTAGGGCGGGGACAGAGAAAGAATCTCAAGCAGGTTCCGTGGAGCCTGACCCAGGGCTTGATCTCACAACCTTGAGATCATGACTTGAGCCTAAATCAAGAGTGGATGCTTAACTGACTGAGCCACCCAAGTGCCCGACAATTAGCTTTTTATTTTTTAAAAACATAAATATTTTTATTTCTTAAAAAAAGAAATTATCACTTAAAGTAAAGTGCCTGTAAACACCTTGGTGAGTAAGATGGCGGAATAAGAAGTCCCTGTTTTTGATCCCCTACAGAAACAGATATAACAATGATATATGAACCCAAGTACTTTTCTGAGAGGTCTAGATTATATTAAGATGTTACAGTACTCAAGATGAGCACACCTTGTAGAATGGCTATCTTAAAAAAAAAAAAAAGGGTAACTGGTGTTGACAAGGATATGAAGAAATTGGAATCCTTGTACAATGTTGGCAGGACTATAAAGTGATGAAACCGTGATAAAACAGTATGTGGCTTCCTCAGAAATTAAAAATAGAATTACTGTATGATCCAATAATCTCCCTTCAGGGTGTTTATCCAAAAGGGTATCCAAATCTCAAAGAAGTTTATTCATCCTTAGGTTCACTGTGGCATGATTCACAATAGCCAAAGTGTGGAAACAACTACATATCCATGGATGAAGAGATATTATTCAGCCATAAAAAGGAAGGAAATCTTGCCATAGGCAACAATATAGGATAAACCTCAAGAGCATACACTAAGGAAAATAAGCCAATCACAGAAGAACAAATACTGTGTGATTCCACTTAGATGGGAAATCTAGGAGAGTCAAACTCAAAGAACGTATAATGGTGGTTTCCAGGGACTGGGAGGGGAGATAGAAAGTGGGGAGTTACTATTAAATGGGTATATAGTGTCAGTGAAGCAAATAGAATGAGTTCTAGATATCTGCAGTACAACATTGTCCTTAAAATTAACAATAATACAGTGTACACTTATAATTTATTAAGAGAGTAGATCTCATGCTATCTGTTTTTACCACAATAAAAAATGTATTAAGCATGAGTCCTTTTAGAACAACTCCCTCTTACAACCTAAAATATCAGAATGCCAAATTCTGAAGTGATTTGTAAATAAACTTTGAGAGCTAAGCTTTATCATGAGTGAAAGACAACCTGTGTGGGATATTTGGGGGAACAGGAGGAGGAAGTTTAGGTCAGATGTTCCCTGAGACCCAAGGCAGTAACTCTTCTTTTTTCTGTAATTTGGGCACTTCATAACTCAATGTTATGTACAACTTAAGTCCATGTCCTGTGGTTTGGAGAATGAAGAGGCAGAGATCATTTCAGAATTTTCTCACCTAAATAATAAATACTGAAAATGAATTGCAGGTTAAGAAAAAAACAGCCAAGTTTGGGTCCATAGGTAATAATTTGCCTGGTGCATCAACAATGCTCCCCCAGCCCTCTTGGCTGACTACATGCGATCCTTGGTCAGACAATCTTCTGGCAAGAGGAACAAGTGAATCTTAGGACCATTGCCGGCAATAGACCTGAGGGCCAAAGTGCTCTCTCTGTTCTCTTAATAGTTCCTATACTGTACTTGCTGGAGGACTGAGAGCTCTTATAGCATCTTTCACCACTAAGCAGATGGTTTCCGGGGACAAGGCTGATGGGAGCTCCGCCTCTTCAAAAAAACAAGTTTGGACAATGTGAACAGGGTTGAGAATTGGGGAATGCCAGAGGTCACATCTGGATACTGGTCCAAGTTTCTGCCCCACCCCATTCTATGTAAACAAAGGAAGGAGTGCCAGCATTTTACCAACTGAAGGTGAGGATCAGATATTTGTGGATGTCAGAAGTCAAGAGATGCTTCTCATTCTCACTTTATCCCATAATGTTGTTCTTGGATAGCATTTAGGAAAATGTCATATTTAGTAAAAAATTAAGGATGTTATAAATTCTGGCTTTAAAAATTGAAACATTAAAAATAGTTCACATAAGCACAAAAATGAGCATTCTATAAAAATGAATATTCATAATTGGTTTTCCCCTTATTTTTCTAGAAGTGTTTGTATTCACAGAACTGAACAACAGGAATCATATGTAGACTCTAAATGCCATTTGGTATTAGATGAAATAGCCTCATTAGTAATAATTCTATACCTAACAGTTTGTTATGTCAGAAAACTTACTGATCAGTATTCAAATTTAAGTGTTTTGGGAAAATCATTAACTTACAAAATATTTTTTATTAAGTTTCTTTTCAGAAATTATGCAATCACATCTACTCAAATTCACAGATGTAAAGATACTTTGTGAAAAGCTAGTATTTGCCCAGGTAACCAGAATAATTTCACATAATTCTGAATGTCCCACAAGTGTGTATGATGTTTTATAATACTTTTACAGGATAAATTTGTATTATTAACATTAGTCTTCAATCTTTTCTTCTCACTTAGCAACCATTTATGAGTGTGCCTCTAAGTCAATCTTAGAAATCGTAGTCATTCCTTATTAAATAGCTGCAAACCTTTCATTTATGGATGTACTACAATGTGTCCAATCATTGCATAGCTAATTAGCATTCAGGTTGTTCCCAGGTTAGTTTGCTTTGCTTGCTTGCTTGCTTGCTTGCTTGCTTGTTTTTCTACTACAAAGAATGCTGTGACAAATTGATACATTTGATACACATATCTTTGAGTCCTGGTACTTTTATTTACATGGGGTAGATTTCTACAAGCAAGATGTTGGTCAAGGGATCATATATTTTATTTTACCGGTTAATGTTTGCTTGTTTTCAGAGGTTGTAGCAGTTTTATACCTACCATCAATGTATGAAAGTACTCATTTCCTTGAAGCATTGTCAACTTTGGAGGTTGCTATACTTTAATGTTGTCAATCTCATAGCTGTTGGGTGACTTTCAGATTTAAAAAAAACAAAAAGTTTGTAATTTCTCTTTGTACTCTAAAAGTCCTGACCGTACTGTTATAAAATGTTCATTTTTTTTTAATTTTTTTTAATTTATTAGTTAGAGAGAGAGAGAGAGAGAGAGCGAGCACAGGCAGACAGAGAGGCAGGTAGAGGCAGAGGGAGAAGCAGGCTCCCTGCCGAGCAAGGAGCTGGATGTGAGACTCGATCCCAGGACGCTGGGATCATGACCTGAGCCGAAGGCAGCCACTTAACCAACTGAGCCACCCAGGCATCCCTAAAATGTTCATTTTAAATAGGAAAGGCTTACACGTTCTTATTTTGCCCGTTGGATTTTTATTACAGTAACAATTTTACAACGTAACAGATATAGAAAGCAACCAACATCACTTCATAACTATTTTTCCATTTTAGTCCATGTGCATTTGAGTCTTATGAAGATAAGATTCTGTATACTGCAGTTTTACTCCTTCAATTTTTGCTGTACACTAGAAGATAAATACTTTTCCTGTTCATATAGAATCTTCCCTTTTAACAGCTGCTTGTTGTTCTACGATTTGTGTCTATATGCATCAATTAGTGCTTCATCTGTAATTGAGGGTCTGACATCCACAAAGCTATTTCTGGTCTAATAATTTATAGACAACTGAAGTGAAACATTCAGGTATATAAAATAATCCTTTATAAGCATATTTTCCTTGGATAAAATTCCAAGAATAGAATAGAACAAATATGTTAATAGTTCTTGAGATATAGAACCAAATTATTCTCCAAAAGTATGGTATCTATTTATCCAGGCACATTACCCTTATGCATGACATTTAAAGATTTCTGAATAAAGAGTCTGCAATCCTTATTTTTAATGAGCTTTTTGATGTTTTAAAAGCTATAATGGTTATCCTTGGGGAACATAATGACTGGAAGAGGGAGCAAGTGAGGTTCTGGGACCTGGTTATGTTGTTTCTTGTTGTGAGAACTAATGAGTCAAGACATGTTTAGTTTGTGAAAACCAGAAGCGCAGTACACTTTAGATTTGAGCACTTTCTCTATGTATGTTATAGTAAATATTCAAGAAGTGTGTCGCAGCAATTTCTTTCTTTATTTCTTTTTTAAGATATTTTTTGTTTATTTGACAGAAAGAGATACAGCAAGAGAGGGAATACAAGCAGGAGGAGTGGGAGAGGGAGAAGCAGGCTTCCTGCTGAGCAAGGAGCCCAATGCGGGGCTTTCAATCCCAGGATGTTGGGATGGTGACCTGAGCTGAAGGCAGACACCCAACCGACTGAGCCACCCAGGTGCCCCTGTTGTGGCAATTTCATGGGATTATCTGTTGTGCTGCAGAAAAACATATGAACAATATGAAACATTTTACCACCTACCAGTTTGGACTGAAATTAGATATCTAAATACGCTCACATATTTTGCTATAAACCATCAATGACTTTCCAAAGCCCCAAGTCTATGGGTGTCGTAAAATCGCTCCAAGTCCCAGATGATCAAAAATTTTTTGTTTTCTAAATTTCAGCAGCAATCTGACAGTAGCACTGTTGGGAAAACTAGGTCAACCTGGAGCTTACTGTTGCTCAAAATAAACTTTGAGGAAGCCAGCTGGTCACAGGGCCCCAGGGAAGTTGTGATTGATTTGAGAGCCACAGTTAACTAGTGACAGAGATAGAACTGAACCCAGGCCTCTAATTTACCCATAGTAGGGCTTCTCTCAATGCAGCAGGTTGCCTTCTTTCCAGCCTCAGACGAGTATCAGACAAAACAGTTGTTGAATAAAATCTTTCTCTGGTTTTCCATGGGACCTGCTATAAGTCCTCTGATTCTATATTTCATCCTTCCCCCAGACATTCCCAACTCTGCTTTTCTAGAACTTTTTATTTTTTTAACATATTCTTATCCTGGGAAAACTATGTCTTTTTATGCTTTGCACCTGTTGCTTTCTTCACCTTAAAGATCCTCCTTTGTTCAGTTCTTTGTATATGTGACCTCATTTAAAATATTCCACACAACAATCACATAAAGTAGGTCTTACAAACAAAGGCTTATCCAAAGGCACACAGATACAAACTTTTCACCTAGTTCTGTTTAATTCCAAACCCTTTATCTAAACCAGTCCTCCTTGCTGCCTCTGTTCTTGCATTCATAGCATTTTTGAGTCTTGATAGTTATGTGCATGTTTGCCTAGGCATGTCTCGCTTGCACTTCCTTACAACCTCTTGAACTAGGCATTATTTTTGTGCCCCTTTACAGATGATAAACGAAAACTTAAGAAGGTGAAGTGACTCGCCCAAAGTCACACCATAATTATAATCCATACCACATAATTTAATCCCTAATTCAACATTAGCTTTTAGGTAATTACATAAATATTTATTGAAGACTTACTTGTGGAGCATTAAATTGGATACTCTGGGAATTAGAGAGATTGTTCATAATTTCTTCCTGTGTTAGATCTATCTGTTCTATCTTGTTTATAAGATCTTACTCGGAATAGAGCTCAGCCTGCTTATAACAGACTCCCATAATGCTTATCCCAGCCTGGGGCCCAGAATCACTAAGTACATATTATTAGACTGATTATCTTAGGGTCTTCTAATCTTGGCTATCAGGATAATCAGACACCAACTAGTCACCAAACATTCTTATCCTGTGGCTGATTCCAAGGCCATTCATTTTCTGGTCACCCTCATTTCCTTTGTTAGGAAAAAAAATTCCATTTTATTATAAGAAAAGATTTTTTTTTCTTCCCCTAGCCTAGGCAAAAAGAGGGAATCCCAACCTCCTCAAAACATATAGAAAAACACTGAGTGGTTTGACATTAGAAATTCTTTCTTGGGGCGCCTGGGTGGCTCAGTGGGTTAAAACCTCTGCCTTCGGCTTAGGTCATGATCCCAGGGTCCTGGGATCGAGCCCCACATAGAGCTCTCTGCTTAGCCAGGAGCCTGCTTCCCTCTCTCTCTGCCTGTCTCTCTGCCTACTTGTGATCCCTGTCAAATAAATTTAAAAAATCTTAAAAAAAAATTCTTCTTTAAAATGATGGTAAGCATATCAAATTCCAGGAAAAAAAACAAAATTAATTTTTAAGCATTAACAATTCAAAAGTGCTTTGAAATCCTATTGAAAAATGAAATTTCAATGGCACAAAAGCACAAATGAAAAAGAAAAACAGGTAAATTAGACGTCATCAAAGTTAAAAACTTTTGGTGATACATAATGACTATACTTACTGTGGTGAGTGCTGAGTATATAGAATATATAGTATACAGTATATAGAAGTATATAGTATATAGGGTTGTCCAATCACTATGTTGTACACCTGAAATAATATAACATTGTGTGTCAACTATACTTCAATCAAAAGAGAAACTTTTGTGCTTCAAAGGATACCATAACAAAAGTAAAGAGACAACCTGCAAAATGGGAGAAAATATTTGCAAATCATACTTATGAGAAGGACTTATATCTAGAATATATAAAGAACTCCTACAACTTAACAATGAAAAGACAAATAACCTCATTTAAAAATGGACAAATGATCTGAAAAGATATTTCTCCAAAGAAAACATACATATGGTCAATAAACACATGAAAAAATGTTTGATATCAGCCATCATGGAAATGCAAACTGAAACCATAGTGAGAAACTACATCATACTTTCTAGAATAACTGTAACCAAAAAGACAGATAATAACAAGTGATGGTGAAGATGTGAAGAAATTGAAACCTTCTTATATTGCTGGTTGTAAGGTAAGATGGTTTTTAGAAAATAGTCTGGTAGTTGTGAAAAATGATTAAACAGCATTAACATATGGTCCAGCAATTCCACAACTACATATACACCCAAGGGAAATAAAAACACATTTTTATATGAAAACCTGAACACAAATGATCACAGCAATATTACTCATAATAATCAAAAAACAGAAATAATCAAAATATCCATTAACTGATGAATGGATAAGCAAAATGCAGTGTGTATATATATACACACATATATATATACATATATACATATATATGTATATATCATAGAATATTACTCAGCCCTAAAAAATAATGAAGTAGTGAAAGAACCCAGTGACAAAAGGACTTATATTATGTGATTCTATTTATATGAAATGTCCATAAAAGGTAAAACAATAGGGACAAAGAATAGATTAGTGCTTTAGTCCTTGTCTACCTGGGGACAAACAGGGGGTAGGAGGAGATGGGGAACCATAAAGAGTGACTACTAATGGTATAGGGTTTCCTTTTAAGGTAATGAAAATGTTCTGAAGTTGTGGTGGTGATAGCACAACTCTAAGTATAGCAAAAATTATTGAATTGTATCCTTTAAATGAACGAATTCTACAGTATGTGAATTATCTATCAATTACACTGCTCAATAAAGAAATTTTTAAAAGTTCAATCTTGGAAACTTCAAAAACATTGGAAGATGATATTTGATGATATATCACTGCATTCAAAACAAGGTAAGATGCAATTGACACACATCTCATTTGTGATCCATTTCTGTGAATTTTTCTACCTGTCATTATGTATGTGTGATATCTTCATATCATCCCACCAATACAGCAAAAACTAGAAACCAACTATTTGGAAATGAAATGAGGGAAAGTTGTCAGGTTCCTAGAACTGGAAAAACAGGTTGAATATAGATTTGGTATGTCACCAGCTGAAGTTTCGTGCACTAGCCCACTCACAAAAAGAAAAACATTAGCCATTTAGAAAAGAAGATGGTGTGATTAAATGCGTCAGCCAATATTTTCTGGAGACCTAACACGTGGTTACTGGGCAACCAACACTCTATGCAGAGGTCAAAACCTCCACCTCTCCCACCTCCATTTAGAGCAGAGTGAATTCATCACGATGTCTGTGTGCAGGTGTGTCCATGTCGGAGAAAAGATCTGGAACAAAAGGAAACGTGTTCTGATACCGGTGGTAACCATTTTAAGGTTCTATAAATGAATGTTGTCCAAAAATAAAAGCAAAGAAATTACAATTACATGCAATGAAATGGGAAAATCTCACAATCCCAATGTTGAGCAAAAGAAGTCAGACACATAATAATACATTCTTCATTAATCCACTAACGCAAAGTCAAAAAGAGGCCAGACTAATCTGTGCTGTTGAAAGTAGGGGTAGTGGTTCCCCTTGGGAAAGTCTTGGTTGGGGGAGCATGAGTAAGATTCTGGGATGTTGGTAATGTTCTCTTTCTTGTTTGAACAGAAGGTCCACATTGCCATTTTGTATTGGGCCGGCAAAGTAGGTGGTTCGTCTTGCTCTTAGTTGTACTCATATTTACTCTGAATATTCAAGAAAAAATGTCTATGGCAGCTTTGCAAAGTATCATGAATCCATGAGTTCAGGCCAGAAAAAAAAAATCAAGAGAAGCCAGTCTGAAGAAAGCAAGAATTCTTATAAACATTATAAAAGTACCCAGGAATGATACCATTCAACTTTGAACCACACTTACTTTTTGGTTTGGAGAAGAGAGAAAAAGGAAAATAATAAAGATGAACTGATCAATTTTGAACCCAAATACCAAGACGATAGAAAACAATATATTTTCCCCCCAGTAGTAGTGAGATATAATTGATATATATCGCAATATAATCTTATGGTATACAGCAAAAGGGTTTGAATTACATATATTGTGAGATGATGACTGTAATAATTGTCATTAGCATCTATTGTCTCCTGGTGATACAATAAAAAGAAAAGGAGAAAAAAATTTTTTTCCTTTGGTAAGATGTCATAGGATCTACTCTATTAACAATTTTCCTATATATCATACAACAGTGAAACTATAATCATCATGTTGTACATTACATTCTTACTGTTTATTTATCCTATAACTGGAAGTTTGAACCTTTTAATCACCTTTCTGTAATTCCCCATCCCACCACCATTTCTGATAACCACAAATGTGATCGCTTTTTCGATAAGTTTGGGATTTTGTTTGTTTAGATTAGATTCCACATATAAGTAAAATTACACAGTATTTGTCTTTCTGTGTCTGATTTCACTTTGCATAGTACCCTCCAGGTTCATCTATGTTATTGCAAATGACATTTCCTGGAAAAACATTATTTTTTATGCTCTTCTCTTCCCTCCAAGGGAAAGGATGATTGATTTGTCTCAAATTACTTATTAATCATGATGCCTCATTTATTACTTTTCTCAAAACTATTGCTTAGACCTCTAATCTTATGTATATTTTTGACTTTTCATTTTATACATCTACGGTGGATTGGTGATTGTTAGCCACTGTTAGCCATATGATACTCGAATCATAGATTCCTTGATGCAACTGATGTCTGTTATCCGATGTCCTTTAGGCCACCACCCTCTGTGAATCAAGGATGCAAAAGTTATTAGCTGATCAATTTTCGTATCTCACCAAATGTTGCTTTGAATTTAAAACTCCAAAGCTAACATTTTTTTTGAAAAGCTTAAAATGAGGACCATAATGTCTTCCAATACTTTTAATTTTATGGGGGGACAGTATAGTCCTGACCTATTTTGACTTTAAAATGGATCAAAATAATGTAGGATAAAGGGGTTTAAAGCAACTCGATATTTATTAAAAACACAGCTCTATTATATAGTACTTTGTAACAATCTGAGACCTAAAATGAAATAAGTTATTCTCTGAGCCTCAGTTTTTAACATGTAAAATAGAAATTTGATGGCCTATCATTGTGAAGATTATTTTGAAGACCACAGGAAATGTGAACAAATCCTGAGAAACTATTTGGAACATTGCTGATAGATCTAACACTGCAGTGGCAAATTTAGATACCAAAGAAACAGCTTATACTACAAATGACTGAAGTGTAATTTTCAAAATGTAAAAAACCCGACTTTTTTTTTTAATTTTATTTTTGTTTAAACATATAATGTAACCCCACCACCCCCTCCCAACCCCCCTAAAAAACCTGACTTTTAAATATAAAATAAACACATGAAATGTTTTATGCACCTTTTTAGTTAATTCATCAACAGTAATATGCTAAGACTAGGCCAAAGGAGAATTTGAAGAACAGACAGATATATTTAGATGTAGACAGATAGAGAAAAACAAGAATGCAGACATTAATATTCTAATAAATACAAAATGGATGGTGTCCTCTAAAGCAATGCAATTAATGTTTGGGGATATCTTTTCGGATTGGCAGAATCAATTGTATCTTTACCAGGGAAAATTCATTTGCATTGCTTTTCACAAGAATCATTAGCATTTCTATCAGTTTTCTACACATTTTCTTTAACCCTGCAGAACTATATAATAGTCAAGAGAAAATCAATCAAAATGTGCATGATCTTACAGAATCAGATAACCCCCTAGAGTTCACTGGACTATGTCCTACACTCCAACTTGAAAGGACATTTTGTTATTTCTTTTGTCCATTTCCAAGTTGTACACATATCTATAATGCACCTGTATAGTGTCTATAGTGTACATGTATATGTGTATGTGTCTGTATGTGCTTACGTGTGATTATGTATATGTGTATGGAGCTGGATGGAAACAATTTGAAATTTCTAAGCTCATGCACATTCGTTTCAAATGCTATCGTGGGACAACAAGTTTTCTTTCTTTCTTTGTATGTATGTGCCTATATGTCATAAGGAAGGCAGGCAGGTAGGTGAATTATTGTTGTAGAATATGATTCTAATAAGGTAACTGATGGGGACAGTCTCCTTCCCCCTGTTCAGGTGCTCTATTCTCATTGAGCCAGGAGGAGGATGTTACAGAACAGTATAGAGAGGAATAAAAATAACTTGCTCTAGACTCCTATGTTCCAAAAGGGAAGACCTAGGGAGCACAAAAGATTCAGATGAGTGATGGCAGCAGGTCTGAGAAGAGAGGGATGTCCTGAGGCACTAGAAAAGAGATGCTTCCAAGTTGGGAAAAGGGAAATCGGAAGGGAAGTAGTGAGAGTAAAAACACAAGTTGAAGGCAGTGGAAGGATCTTGCCCTCCTCCCAATGCAGTGCTCCCTAGAAGAGGGAAGTTCCTAGAGAGAGAACAGCTGCAGAGAGAATCTAGGTGGATAGCACCACAGGCAAACTTGTGGGGATCCCTGATTTCTAGCCTGGCAAGGAAAGAGGAGTTTGGCTCCTTTACCTTTCCATATGGCACAGAGGAAGCGCAGAGAAATCCACTGGAACTGAAGGGGGCAGAAGTGCAGAATGAGAAGATGTTCTGTGGCATATATCAATGACCAAGTTATTGTCATTCCTCAAGCTTTCTGTTTCCAGAATAATCTGAGTTCATGAACACCCCCCGTAACTAGTCTAATGGACTAATACTACTTCAACCACCTAATGGAATGGGAGTCGGTCCTCAAGATTAGATTCTCAGAAGAATTACATTTTTTTTTGCACAGCTGAGTTGTGGGCTATGATTTATGTGTGCTGTATTTAAGATGGTGTACTTAGAAAGATTCAGCCCTCTGGCAGCTCCAGTGCTCCTCACCAGCTACATCCATAATACTGAACCTCTTGTCAATATCAGAAAGGCCTAGCCATAAGTCCCTTGGACACTTAGAAAAATTTTCCATCCCAAGTTGCTAGGTTTTACCTCCAGGGTCAGACCACTCCAGGATGGGTTTATCCTTCACGTGTTTGGAAGGAGGTGGGTTTTTTAAACTATGCTTTGGACAGCAAGGGTATAAAGTGACTCAGTCACACTTAGAAGTCCAAATAAACTGTCTAGCAAATTGAGAGATAGGCTACAGAAATGCCTCCCACTGATCCTTTGCATTTAAGAAACTTAGAAATGGGGGCTTTAAACAACAGGGCTAAAAGCACTTTATGAATATTTTTGACAGCCTCTGGTTTTTACCTACACTGCTTCCACAGTGATGTGGCTACAATTATATTCTCATGAACATGGGAAAGGTTACCCTGTGTCAAACTATCATCCATCTGTGCCTGAGGTGGCTTAATGATTGTCAAAAATCTACATTCTTCTCTTCCTCCCAGACATACGGCTAGAAGGCATTTCCCAGCATCCCTTGCAAGAAAGGGTGGCCAGGTGACTAAGTTGCAGCAATGGAAATAAGAGGAAGTGATATGTTCCACTTCCACACTTGGACCACAAAATTCTCTCTCAGGCATGGCTCTATGACTTTTCTCCTTTGATCAGGGAAACGTGATAACTATAGTGGTTTTGGAAGACATGGTCTGAGATGACACAGCCTGAATCATTTCAGTGTGAATATCACACTTGAACTGGGTAATGTAATCCTTGTCAGTGTCTGCCTGCCCACTCCCCCTGCCTTCCCTCCATTACCCCCTGCTTTCTTGGGTGGAAGTTCTAAGAGGATCAGGATGATGTGGAGTTGTAGTCCCTCCTACTGAACTTTCTTGTTGGGTGATCTTACGTCAATCAAATTTACAACTTGTTATTTTGAACCTTTGTTTCTAGCTCTATAAATGTCATTACATCATTACTAACAATATTCATGGATAAAGGAGGAAGAGAGACTCTAAAGTTCGTACAATGTGCTTTCTGATGTTCTCTCATATAATGCTTATGAGAGCCTTTAGAGTCTATCACTATCTTTTACATATGGAAATAAATAAGCTTCAGAAAAACTCATCTGCCTAATACCAGCAGGATCATTATTCATACCACTCAGCCTTCATGAGACACGTGTTACTGAAATAAAACTTAAGGCTGCTTCATTTGACAGAGAACATCCAGGCCACCATCTTTTTACAAGCCTACTTGTTTTTGTTTGTTTGTTTGTTTGTTTGTTTTTTCACCGTCTTTACTTGCAAGCAAATTAAAACTACATGGCACATTTCCTGCAGCAAGTTAAGTATGAAGCATCAGGACCTGTGTGCCAGGAGAATGAAGAACATGTCTTAACCATGACATAAACACCTAGCTCTACGTGACTCGTAAAGGAATGTGACAAGAGCCAAAAAAAGAAAGAAAATATTTTGAAGTCAGAATGTACTTAGCTTCAGTCTTATCACAAACTTGTGGTTTGGCATCAGCAGCAAGAGCCTGAAGCCAAGCAGGAAAACTCTCTTGATGCTAGACTACTAAGTAATGTTACTGAGATTCAGAGACTGAGGCTCTGCCCTTCCTTCTTTTGGACAAGTGTCCCCTGGGTAAGTAGATAAATGGCCTCTCAGGTCAGCAACAATGAGCTACCTCAATCAATCCACATACTAACTCAAGTTAATCAACAATCTACAGACCCAAATGAGTGCCTGTCTCTGCCTGAATATTATGCCTGAAACGAGAAGGAATGCTTTAGGAGCATGTGGTATATACAGTTTTCCCTCTTCAGCCACAGTGATTTTTAATTCCCCCTAAATCTTCTTGATAGGTAAATTCCCCATTAAACAGCTTGGAGCCTTAAAGTTAAAACAAGCTTGAGGTTTGACAAAATTCATTCAAATGTACCCTTGGGATTTATGCATTTCACTATATGTAAATTCCACCTTTAAAATAAAAAAGAAACCACAAACTACCATGAGATACAACTACACACTAGAATGTATAAATTTTTAAAAGACTAACCATACCAAGTGTTGGTGAGGATGTGGAGCAACTGGAATATTTATGGTACAAACATTTGGGACACCATTTGTCATATCTTCCTAAGCTGAATACAGCTTAGGAAGATACTTTATGTCCCAGTGATTGCATTTCTAGATACATACTCAAAATTGATGTATATCTATGATTACCAAAAGCTATATTTATCTCTATATAAAATTCCTGGTAGTAATCATATTAATAGATAAAAACTAGAAACAACTCAATATCTATAATAGAATGGATAAATGATAGGATGTTTATAAAATGAAATACTACATACCACTCAGGGTGAACAGGTTGCCACGACACACTGCAACATGGAAAACTCTATTAAATGCAATAATTGAATGAAAGAAGTCACACATAAATGAATATATACTGTATAATTCTGTTTGATAATAATTAAGAGGCAGAACTGATCTATGGTGGTAAAAATCATCACGGTGTGTTCTTTTGGGGAGAAGAGAGTAATGAATGGGGCAGGGCATGAGAAGATTCTGTAGGCTAAAGTGTCCTATTTCTCCATCAGGGTGATGATTCCTAGATGTGTTCCCTTCTTGAAAATCCATTGAGTTATACACATAGTGTTTTTTTGTCTAGGTAATTAGACTGTGGTAAAAAATTGCTATACAGGGGCACCTGGGTGGTTCCATCAGTTAAGCATCTGCTTGTTAAAACAAGAAAAACCTTTAGCTCAGGTTATGATCCTGGAGTCCTGGTATTGAGCCCCGTAGGGAGCTCATTGATTAGAGGGGAGTCTGCTTCTCCCTCTGCCCCTCACACAGCTCTCTCTTTCACTCCCTTTCTTTCTCTCAAATAAACAAATAAAACTTTTTTTAAAATTTCTGTAAAAAGGTTGGGGATGTTCAACTTGAATAAAGCCATGAAAGCCTTTACAAACACACATTTACTATATTCTTTTTCTTAAAAAAAGTAATAAACTAAATTAAGTGACCTTCTGTGACTCTTCATATATTTTAAATTATAAGTGATAGGCAGGCAGAATAATGATTTTCCAAAGACGTCCATACCCTAATCGCTGGAAACTGTGAATATGTTACCCTACATGGCAAAAGGGATTTTTCAGATGTGATTGAGGTTATTCTGAGATTATCTTGGATTATCCAAGATGTCACAATCCAATCATATGATTTCGGGAAAGCAGGCAACATTTCCCAGGTGTGGTCAGCATTGATGTACAACCAAAGAAAGGTGAGAGAGATACAAAATTGCTGGCTTTGAAGTTGGAGGAAGGAGGTCATAAACCAGGAATGGGGGTGGCCTCAAGAAGATAGAAAAGCCAAGGAAACAGCTTCTTCCCTAAAACCTCCAGGAAAGAATGCATCTCTGCTCATACCTTGATTTTATCTGAGTAGGACCCAGGTCAGGCTCTTGACTTACAGAACTCTAAGATGATAAATTTGTGTTGTTACAGCCAAGTTTAGGAAAATTTGTTACCACAGTAGTAGAAAACTAGCAGGGATGATGAACATATAATTTCCATTTATCTTCCCTGGTTAGCCAGATACAAAAGGATTTTTTTTCCCATCAAAGCTTTAGAGAAAGGACAGATTAGTTTTACTTTTTATGCAGATAAAACACATTTTCTGAACCCTTCCTTCATTCAAATGCTTAGTGCTTTTATGATGCTATGACTCAAATTCATGACTTTCCTTCCCCAACTAGGATTGTAGAGACTCTCGTTCTATATATGTCCCACAAACCTTTCCTATCAGAGACAGAAGGGTACAGATTTCGTGCTTCTCTTCCAAGTTTATTGAGGTTGTACTCAATAACCACATTTAGTTTGTCCATAAGCTGTCTCTCTTCATATTCAGGGTAATCCAATATTGATCATTCAAAAGATAAAATTAGCTCTCTGGTCAACAGATTTGTGGACTAAATGAGGCTCATTTGTCCTTGTTTAGGTTCCCCCAAACAGACTCTGAGACAAGGATTTGGGTACAAGCATTTATTTGGAGGGTGAATCCAGAAAGACTGGAAAAGTAGAACAATGAAGGGAGGAAAGTTAGTAATAGGTGTTTTCCTAAGAAGCTTACTGCTGAAGGTAACAGGGACTCAGTCCCACTGGGGAGGCTTGAGAGACTATGGCCACACCTCAGAAGGGTCCCATAGAGAAGAACACAGGCACATATGCACCAGCTCTTGCCTTTCATTGGTTGATGGTTGCTCCCAGGGGTGTGTGTCCCCAGTTTGACTAGCCACGCTGCACAAGCAGAGCACACCTGATGATCGAAGAACCCATGCAATGTAGAGAGACACAGGGAGCAGCCAGCACACAGGGCCCCCAGGGGACACCAAGAGGATATAAATGAGGCACAGACTGTCTCTGCCTCAGTGGATTTGATCTACTTCCAGACAAAGGCCTGTGGTGAGAAAAACTATAAATAACATATTATTCATGACTTCCCCAATCACAATTGTGCACAAAATCCAGAGATGTGAACACTAACTTCATTAAGAGTAACAATTTATACCCCATAGCAGACAAACTGTCATGGTCGCTCTCTGGGTTTTCTCAGAGAATTGCAATAACGTCTTTGCCAATTCAGATGTAATGTAGTATGTTTTCTCCCTGTCTCTCTCTTTCCCATTCTGGGGTTGCCCACACAGAAGTCTGCTATGAACGGAGTAGAAAGTGAGGGGCCATATTTCTGTTCTGCTGGGCTTGCATAGTCTTTCCACAGTGTAATGCATCCAGTCTTGCTCTCAGCAACAGTGAGTCATGGCACCACCCCAGATGGTGTCCTGGATGGTCTGTGGCACAATTCACCATCCTACTAGGCTGCTCAGTGCTGACCGGTGTCACTAAGACACAACAGGTATCCCTCCCTATCCTTCCATGTATCCATTGACAGCTCTGTGATTTCCTGGCAGCCCTGGAGTAGTCTACCTCATCCTCAAGATCACTTCCCAGTCTTGCTTGGGTCCACTAAAATGCCTGCATTTCCTGCCATCCACTTGGGGGCCAGGGTCAATCAATAGGGAAGTGATTCCTACAACCACCTGTCTACATCCTTTCCACACACCCCTTTAGCTCCACAAATCCCTCCCGCCATTGGGAAAAAACTTCAGATTTACCTCCTCACTTGAAAAAGTTGATCTGTCTCTCCTCACTGTTATGTGACTCTTTTGTCACATATTTTCCCACACAAGCCTCACATTAATGCTTTCACGCTACTCTCTCTGCCTGAAACATTCTTTCCCCATCTTGTCTCTTGATACTCGCCTATTCATGTACCAAGGTCTGGTTCAAATCCTGCTTCTGATGTGTGGTTTTCCACAGGAGGCAAAATTGTTTGTTCCCTCACCTGTGCTCCCTAGTTCTCAATTCTCCTCTCACATTAGTTTAGAGCTCTCTGTGTGTCCCTCTTGCCCACAGTTCTTCAAGAGCTGGACTGTCAGAGTCATCTGGGATGAATGGCCTTTCACATCTAATCATCCATTTCAACCATTAAAGAGATAACAAAGTTAATTCTTTATCAAGAATTCAAGTCAACAGAATTCGAGAATTCAAGTCTTCAGTAATTTGCTTACAATATTCTACCTGCAGAATAAAGAAGTAAATGTAACTAAAATAAACTTATCTCAGAGACATAATTTTTAAAATCCAGATTATGACACAATTTGGTTTCTATTCAATCTAGTTACACTGTTAGGAATCTCAACCTCACTAGTAGGGTACACCTGTTCCTTAAAGTTGGGTAATTGTATTTTGAATCCTGGGAATGTTAAAATTAATAAGGAGGTAATAAGGAAAATCAAACTCATAGTATTAATGTTTGCCTGTTAAATTTAGGAATAATGCATTTATGTGAATGACCTAAAAAAAATCTGTAATATTTAAGGTGCTTTCACATAGCAGTTTTGTAATTTTTAAGTTGAGACATCTAATAGAACACTAATTCATAGACAATGTTGGAATATTGAGGAGAACTTGGATTTGCCCTAAGTATATTTAAATTTATTAAAGTTATATACAGCCACTTTGGAAAAGAGTGTGGAGATTACTTAAGAAATTAAAAATAGAGCTACCCTATGACCCTCCAGTTGCACTACTGGGTATTTACCCCAAAGATACAGATATAGTGAAAAGAAGGGCCATTTGTACCCCAATGTTCATGGGGTCAATGGTCACAGTCGCCAAACTGTGGAAAGAACCAAGATGCCTTTCAACAGATGAATGGATAAGGAAGATGTGGTCCATAATTCACTATGGAGTATTATGCCTCCATCAGAAAGGATGAATACCCAACTTTCGTATCAACATGGAGGGGACTGGAAGAGATTATGCTGAGTGAAATAAGTCAGGCAGAGAGAGTCAATTATCATATGGTTTCCCTTATTGGTGGAGCATAAGGAATAACACGGAGGACACGGGGAGATGGAGAGGAGAAGGGAGTTGGGGGAAATTGGAGGGGGAGACGAGCCATGAGAGACTGTGGACTCTGAGGAACTGAGGGTTTTGGAGCGGGCGGGAGGGAGGTTGGGTGAGCCTGGTGGTGGATATTATGGAGGGCACATATTGCATGGAGCACTGGGTGTGGTACATAAACAATGAATTCTGGTACACTGAAAATAAATTTAAAAAATAATTTAAAAATTTAAAATAAAAAAAGAAATTAGAGGTAATATTTATAAAGCACATATTACCATGACTGATTCATAATAAACTGTTAATAATAAGTTTTAAAAAGTTATATAAGCCATTTTTTTACTTGGCAAGGTTTTGCTTATTAAGGCTAGAAGTTTCTCCAGTAACCTTTTGGAATTCTTAAAAGAACATAAAATACAAGTGTTGTTATGTTTCAAATTTTAAAAGGGTTTAATTAAATTTTACATATTTTAAAGCAGTGCAGTAACTCAGTTTATAAATGGCACTGTTTGTTTCAGGAGAATTTAGCCTACTTAATATGTATCAGTCAAATATTAGTGAACTGATAATCACTAGCACAGTTTTCTTATTTCATGCAAAAGTCATAATGAGCTTTGTAGATTGAGGGGAAAAAAGATTTATAGATTGAACTTAAGTAGGTTTTCAATTTGTAATTTAATATACCAAACATTAATTTAAAACCCACTTAAGTAAATCATCATCACTTTGTGCTAAGAATTCCTTAGGGGAACTAAGAAACTCTAGTGACAAAAATAAAATTTTCTGATTAACAAAACTAGGTAGGTTTCATGAGGAGTTCATCCCCAAACATCTGGAACAGCTGGGTTATAGGAGAGGCTCAGGAGTACTTCTGAGAAGTACCTAATTTTATGTTTTCAGAGTCTCAACCCTGAAAATCTGGGGGAGGAGAGGCAGGGAGGAGATGGTTGTTGAAGTGTAGTTGACACACAATGTTAACACTACGATGTTACATTAGTTCCAGGTATGCAACATAGAGATTCAGCATCTTTATATGTTATGCTATTCTCACCACAAGTGTAGCTACAGCTGTCACCACACAATGCTGTTATAATACCATTGACTATATTCTCTATGCTGTGCCTTTCATCCCCATGACTTATTCATTCTATAACTGGAAGCCTGTACCTCCCACTCCCTTTTACCCATTTTTCTCTTCCCCCAACTCCCCTCCCCTCCCCCCTTCCCTCTGGCAACCACCAGATTGTTTTCTGTATTAATGGGTTTGTTTCTGCCTTTTTTTCCCCCTTTTACCCTTTTCAATAAAATGTCTCAAACTATAACACCTTCTGTTATTTCTCTTTGTAGTGTTCGATGGTTGTCTGAAGGAGAGCTATCATGATATGCGAGAAAGGAACTTGCTCCAGACCCAGAGATTCTAGCCTGAGCTCACCCCTGCTTCTGTCCCATGCCCTGTGTCTTTGGTAAGTCACTTAACTTGTGGCAACTTTAGTTTTTGCATCAGTGTCACACTCCAATATGTAAGTAAAGATCAAGTCACAGAGAATGAATAGATTTCTAGACACCGTAAAATTCTGACCATTTATTTTGCTCATTTCTTCCCTTTTCTGACAATGTTTTTGGAACATATCATCAAGCCTCTGAACATCTCTTTCTTGCCTATATCTATAAGCAGGCATCCGGGCCAAAAGTTCCCTTCAGAGAACACCAGAAGGCCATGGTTAACTAATTTCATCTTTGCCTTTAATACACGAATGGACATCTTTTTACCTTCACTAATGGGGTATCTTGAGTAGAAGATATGAAGGTGCTGCTAATTCTTGGTTCTCAGGGGTGGAGTCTGTGCTTGTCCCGTTCATTGTTGTATGGAAAGGCTTAGTGAATACCTAACACATTGCAATTATTCAAATATTTTTTAAGTTTATTGTTGATCTGAAGTGTGTTTCATTATTCAGAGACACCAAATCATACCCAATATTTAGTCGGTGTTTAAGTGTTGCTTGATGTCTTAGTATGTTCAAGCTGCTATAACAACATACCCTATACTGGGTAGCTTATAACCAACAGAAATTTATTTCTTATGGTTCTAGAGGTTAGAAGTCCAAGATCAAGCAACTGGAAGATTTAAGCCTACTTCTTAAATGGTTATCTTTTCACTGTCACCTCACCTGGCTGAAGAGGCAAGGGATCTCTAATCTCATTTATGAGGAGTCCCCCAACAGGATCTAACCACCTCCCAACTGCCCCACTTGCTAATACCATCACCTTGGTGATCATAATTCCAGCCTGTAAATTTAGGGGGACACAAAGATTCAGACCATAGCAATCAATGTCCTTAAACTCAAAGCTACAACTCAACTCAAAGAGACTGCCACACTTATTTTGACTGGAGAAACAATGAGTCACCATGATTACACGTACCCACAGTACCTGATGTTAAATGGTTGATGTGTTGAGATGATTTTGTGCATCTAACAATTCACACATCCCAACACGGAAAGTAAAGTAGAAAAGTTTCAAGAGTAAGAACGTGTAGTAGATATTTCCTGAAGGCTGATGAATGATTATTTAATGTTGGTAATTGGGGTGAGGGGGAACAAAATGATGCAGATTTCAGTTTTGTTTTAAGAAGTTTTCTTTACATACAGTTTTTGTCCCCTTGTAAAAGGAAAATAAAGAAAAACAAAAAGGAAAGGAGGGGGAGACAGGAGGGTAGGAAAAAAGGAAAAAGAGGAAATTTGAAACACAAAAGGGAAGGAGAAGGAAGAAGAAAAGAAAAGAAGGTGGGATAGAAATATCTAATGTTCAGAATTTAGTTATCTCGAAATCTTTATTCCAAAAATAATCTTGTATGGATCATTAGAGCTGAGTCAAAATAACACTGTGTCTTCAACTTGTCTTCCTAAGTAAGCTGGGGCAGTCAGGCCAGCAGTTATCAATGTCTCTCCTACATTTTCTTTCTTTCTTTCTTTCTTTTTTTAAGATTTCATTTATTTATTTGACAGGGAAAGACACAGAGAAAGAGGGAACACAAGCAGGCGGAGTGGGAGAGGGAGAAGCAGGCTCTCCGTTGTGTAGAGAGCCCAAGGTGGAACTCGATCCCAGGACCTGGGATCATGACCTTAGCTGAAGGCAAACACTTAACAACCGAGCCACCCAGGTGCCCCCTCCCTACATTTTGCATAAGTCTAGAAGGAAATATCCAACACAGATTTAGCCTCTGACTCCCAGCATAAAAACCATGGTAGACAGAGACCACTAAAAAGTTAGCTCTGCGCTGGTGACAAAGTTGGAAGAAATGCAATAAAAAGTCTGAGTTTGAGACACCAAGGGGTGGGCACACTTGGGATTAGCCCCATCCCATCATTTAACCCAAGACTTTATCTTATTCCTTTCGCTCTCCCTGGGGCAGAAAAGATGGTAACCCTCCTATGCAAATCATGGTTAGAAAAGGCTTTATCATCACCTCTGCCATAAGCCACATGCCACATCTTCCTGGAGGGAAAACAAACCCTATCTAGGAGAGCTGAGAACCAAGAAGTGAGGCTCTGACCACAGGGGCCATCTCTATTTTTCTGTTCTTGTTTTTTGCTGATGTGTGTGTCTCTGTTTTTGTCCATTGGCCCAATATGTGGCTGGGGTTTTTATTCCCATGTGCCTGATGTTAAAAAGTCTCATTCAGGGGAACCATAACAGTGGGCTTGGGAGGATGGAACAGGCTGTAAATGATTGACACTGTCCAACAAAGCACAATGCCATCTGATGGTGATAGAACACAGATGCCTAATGCACTGAGAGAGTAAGAGTTAATGAGTAAACCACAGGTGTTCAGGACTGGGACACTGCAGTCGCCACCTGCCTCATAACACCTGTGTCGGGAACAAACCCAAGCCACACATATCATTCCCTGCTATCCCACTGGATGTTAGCCCACCAGAAATGTTTTTTCCCTTCTTAGCTGAAGAAACGGAGGCAAAAGGAGAGTAAATGGTTCTCCCAAAGTTACGTGATAACGCAGTCTTCACAAGAAACTGAACTTTCTGTCTCCCAGATTTGTGCGCTCCTGGAATCCTTGATGAGTTAATACCTCCCGTTACATCCCTGGTTTTAACATCAGGTGGGTTCTGAATAGTATTACTTTTGGGGGGGGGGCATTTTTGGATTATGGTAAAATCCACATGACACAAAATTTCCCATTTTAACCATTTTTAAGTGTACAGTTCAGTGGCGTGAAGTATGGTCACATGGTTATGCAGCCATCACTGTCACCCACGGAACCAGCTGAAACTCTGTGCCCTTGAAACAGTAACTTCTCATTCTCCTCTTCCTCTGGGCAGTCCTGGCAGCCACTGTCAAGTGGTTTTTTTTCCACAGGGAAAAAAAAAAGAGCCCTTTACAGCAGGCTTTGTAATTAGATACAGGAGGGAGGGCGTGGGGGTAGACGTAAATTCGGAACTGACTTCATGTAGGAGACCTTGACTGTGCTGTGGTGTGTGTGTGTGTGTGTCTTTAAAAGATGCTCCACCTCCCAGCCCGCCTCCTTGCAATTTGCCACTGGGGTTTTGCAGTCTCCTGATTTCCTCTTGCCCCCCAAAGGAGCCAGCATGGGCAATCTCCTTTGTAGTTTCAGGAGCAGGTCTGTGGTCCTGAAGGTTGCATTCTGAGCTGAGGAGTTTAAAGGTAACCACTTGTTTTTCCTTTCAAAGATCTGCCCCAAAGATAGGCTGCGGCTCTCCTGGAAAGCCTGATCGGTAGGATTCCTTCAGGGCTCAGCCCAAAGTGCTTCCTCCCATCCCTTCTCCAACTTCCAAACTAAAGCTTGCCAAGAACCTCTGGAAGGAAACCTGCTGGATTCTAGCATTTCGCACAAATGGCTAATCCTGGAGGTGGTGCTATTTGCAACGGGAATCTGCACGATCACGAGAAACAGAGCGATGGCTCAGCCAGTGGAAACTGCGGGAAGAATGGGATAGTAAAAGAAACCCAGGTAAGAGACGAGCCTTCCCTGTGGTCTGAATGACTTGGACCTCTCTCCCTCTTTCTCTCCGAGGCTGTTTGGAGCTGCCGCACTGAAAGTCCTTCCTCTGATGTGTTTTATGTGTTTTGACACTTTGGCTAATTTCAAATGCTTGGCTATGAAAAAGTTGAGCTGTGGATCAAGGGGGAGCATGTCTCTGTACAAGAGCGGCACACAGATCTGAGAGCCTTAAACTCCCCCCAATACAAACATCCTACTAGACTTCTGCTTTGTTGTGAGCATTTTGGAGGGCAAAGCGCTGACTGCTCAGACCAGTCCCCTGCATTTCTGTGCATCAAAAGATCACAGCTGGCTACCCTCCTCGGTCTTGGGCAGGAAGAGAACAGGGATAGTAAATGTGCTGAGGTGCTGTGGTGTGGGCGGCATTTTTCCTCAGTGCAGGAGAAATGTCTTTCTGACTGAAAGGCAGATTCTTTGCCCTATTTAGTGGAGTATTGTCATGGCTTACAGCTTGATTTGGGGCCAGAGCCCTTCTTTGAAAGGACATCACAGGCATTCCTTTCTGAGACACTTCAGAAAGGGTGGCTTATTGTTCACGCTGCACACAGGAACTAAACAGGCTTTTCATTGTTTTCCCATTTGATACTTTTTTGTCTTTCTTGGCTCTTGGCGCTGACAGAATGTTGGATGGGGATGTGCTGGGGAGGAGGAGAAACTTCAGAAATGTTGTCAGTGTATTCAAAGAGGGAGCCCGGGTGTACGAGGCACCTGTGAAAAGGCAGTGCCCTCCTCACGGAATGCCCTCTGCTAAAGCAGCACAGGTGAGCTCACCTGCTTCAGGAGCAAATTAGCATAACCAAACAGGTGGCTTCACTCTTGGGAAATGTGCAGCTGGGCAGGGAACCCGTGCAGTCCCGAGTTACACATCCGTCCCCCTAGGAGCTGGCACCCACCCAGGAAGAAGGTCAGATTGATCTAAGATCACAGGACAGGCATTGCTGGCTGGTGGTGGCCCAGCACTCAGTGAATTAATTTTGTGCTTCCAGTTCAAAGAGGTGGGTGGGGAGGGGCACTCTGGAGCCTGGGAGGGGGGGTCCCAAAATGTGTTCCCCTCTTAACAATAGGCATTACCCTAGGCTTGGACGGGTCCACTGACCCAGCAGACTATCTGAAACCTATCATGATATGAAGAGAAAACATATAACCCCTATCTTCCCCATGACGACAATCCTAATAATATCCACCCTCTGTCTGTCAGTGTTGATTCAGATGCTAACCACCCAAGATGCTCCTTTCCCCTAACATGCTGGAGACACCGGCCACACACCCACTCACCCTCTCGTGCAGTCTGACCCTGAGGCCTCTCATTTGGTCAGAAAGGCCTTCAAAGCTGTTCCTCTGTCTCTTTAGTTTATCTTGGTTTTGTAACCATCTTCTTGTTTCTGAGGCTCAAAACTTAGCTCAATGGTCACAACCACTCCTAAGTAAAGATGAAACTCAAGATTCTCAAGATTCATTACTAAGTACTCCTATAAGATAGAAAATACCCTTGGGCATCAAGGCCTGTCTCAGAGCAGAAGGAAATAGGAGGACTGTTGTTGCTTCTTCCAGAGCTCCCTCTGATGGGCCATCCAGAACCTGTTGGTTCAGATATATTTAGGTGTACTAAGTTGGAATTGGCTTCCTCTGAAAGCCTCAGTTATGACTTGAAAAATATTTTCCAGAAAGAATAAACCCGGCTGAGATCTTGGTGCAGGAAGACAGACAAGGGCCTGTTTTCCCCCTTGAGGAGGAGGTAGTCATCTTGACTACAGGATCTTTGTCACTAGTTTTAGTACATTTTGCTTTAGAGAACTTCAACCAACAGATCTTAACCAAAACCCTTGACAGCTGCCAAGAGCAATTCATAAAGCCTTACAGATCTCCTGGGCCAGTGGTCTTCCCAACATGTTCTGCCAGGCTTAAGGTTGTATGAAGTAGAATCTAAGATTCTACCAGCTTCTCCCAAGATCCCCTCATGCTTTCTCCTCCTGCTTCTTTGCAATCATACAGGAATACCTGTTTCTTTTATGTGTCACAGGACCCTGTAGGACTCTGAACAAAGGGTTGTTTGGCACAAAAAAGAGTATGCAAATCAATGTTAGTCACTCTCTCCTTTGAACCTTCCTTCTCTTTGTCCCAGTGTAGCCTGGTTTCAACACCCTCCTTCGAGAGCCCAGCTCACTACTCACGTATCAAGTTGAGCAAGGGAGCAGACTCCTTCTCTCTGGTAAACTTCTAGTTCCTTTCTGAAGTTTTTTGGAGCTTGACCCTATTGTGTGTTGTTTTCTCTTTAAACCCCACATGACCTGAGGATGCACTGATTCTTGGTTTTCATCACTGATTAAGTCCCTTTATTTGTTCACTTGTAATATGTCATCCTACCTCCGACTTCTGACTGATGGAGCCTCAGTCAGTAACAGAACACTCTTGTCCTAAAGGATTTATTCTCTCTGCTCATGAGCATATCTATATAAATGATGGAAGGGCCCTTAATATCTTAACTCAAACTTGTTATTTCCAATTGATTTACTTAATACCCATAAAATTAACTGGAGATTACTATTCACATAATTGCTTTTTCAATCCCACTCATTAATCCTGACCTGGATGTACATTCAGATTAAGAAAGCCTGAAGCTGGGGAAGTAGTCCTAGTGTCTTCTTTGTTCTAAATACTGCATTGCCTCCAAGTTACCTTTTCATGGGATGGGGTCTGCTTTTTCCCCTTTTTCCCCTGATCATATAGGATCAAGGAAAACTGTTGAACTTCTCCCTAATCACTCCTTCCCTAGAAAACAAAAATGTCCCGACATTAGAGTATTCTAATTCACTGAGTTTTTGACCCTGAATGTTGTACTTTACAAAGTGTAGTATAGACAGCCCTGAGAGGTAGTCGCTCATTCTACCATTTATTTGTTCACGCATCAATATTTATTAAGAATCTCTTGTCCTTGGGCCATAATAAAGATGTACAAAAAAGGACTATTTAGCTATTAGGAAAAAGCTTATATGCAAATTGAACAATAAATGCATTAAGTTAAATGATGGTACAGGACAAGAGCTGTCACAAAGCAACTATGATTTAGGACAAATGAGTGGTGCAGATATTAAATACTGGAAGTTCAGAGAGGGGAAAACAATGGCCTATGTCAGTGAGATGCTACATACCAGGACTCAACTAAACACTTTACATAGCGATCTCCTGGGCTCTCATTCTAACCCTGTGAAGTGGTAGCATCACGCCCAATTTACAGATGAAAAAACGTAAGAGATTAAGGACCAGGTGCAGAGTTACAAGCCCATAGCCAGGATTTGAACCCAAATCCATATTGCTCCAAAGCCAGTTCCCTCTCTACTATATTCTAAGAAGCCCCAGGTTGGGGTGGCCCGTGATGGCTTTGTAGAGCAGGGAGGACTCAGACTGAATTTGGAGACATTTGAAATGGCAAAGAAAATGAGGCATTTATTCCTGGGGGCCAAATAAAGAAAAGAAGAGGGAGGAACCCCAGAGATGAATGTAAGCATTGCTAGGTGAGGGGCAGGGGAGCAGAGGTCATAAATCATTCCAGAAAGGAAAGGGGGGAAAAGCAGAGGCTGTAAGGCAAGACAGAGTGCAGAACATTTGAGACACTTCTCTCAATTTGGTGAGGCTTCAGCATAAGAGAAAGGGCCATGTCCAGTTGGTACTCAATAAATGCTCCATGAAGGGGAAAGAATAGGCAGATTTGTGGAAATCCTTCCTAGCTCTGTAACCATTGAACATGAACCACTGTTCTCCTTACTTTTTCATATCCTTCTGAAGCCCACAATGTCCTGGTACATCTTCTTTTCTTTCTTTCTTTTTGTTCCAAAGATTTTATTTATTTATTTGACACAGAGAGAGAGATCACAAGCAGGCAGAAAGGCAGGCAGAGAGAGGGTAGGAAGCAGGCTCCCTGCTGAGCAGAGAGCCCGACGCAGGGCTCGATCCCAGGACCCTGAGATCATGACCTGAGCTGAAGGCAGAGGCTTAACCCACCTTAAGCCACCCAGGCGTCCCATATGCTTTTCTGTTACAGTATAAACTTCTGGACAGTGAGAACCATGACTTACAGTTTAATTGCACATAGTGGTAGCTACCTGACAGGCCCCTGTTACACCTCCATCCATACCAAATATTTGTGTCTGTGGGGGTCATCTAAGCTGCACACTGATGGAGACGGTGGTCAATAATCTCACAAATTATAAGGAGAACTCATAAACTACAAGTTTTGGAGATTCTTTGCAATTGCTCTGAATGCTCATCCACTCTTGTCTCCTACAATCATTTTCTACTAGCTTTTGTGTTTTGGTTCTCATTTCCTTTAACATACCCTCAATGTGACAAAGTTTCTCTGTGATCTCCTTAAATAGTCTCATTTTTTCATGAGCTCATCATTCTAAAGCATTCCCATATATCAGATGCTACAGCCATTCAGATGAAAATATTCTGTCTTCATTTATAGTAGCTCATCAATGTGGCAGATAAGTAAATAAATAACTATAATATTTAATGACAAGTTCTATAATAGATGTTGCAATTATTTATTATGGTATAACAACTACTCCAACTCCCCCCAAAATTCAATAGTTTTAAACAGTTGCTGATTATTTCTGTGGACTATGAATTCAGGCAAGGCTTGGTAGGGATGGCTGTCTGTGCTCCATATGATGTTTAATGAGCATCCTGTATGGACCCACTGAGACCTTGGGGCTTTTGTCTGGGGAACCTTATATCTCCTTCACAGGGATACACTTACCATGTGGTCTCTCAATATCAATAGAGTAGCTCGAGCTTCTTTAAATGAAGGCTAGCTTCTAAGAGAGTGAAAATGGAAACCACACTCCTCTTAAGGCTTAGGCTCACTTCTACCACATTCTGTTGTCAAAGTTAGTCACAAGATGCAAGGGGAAAAGAAATGGGCTCTGCTTCTTAATGAAGCAAGCTTGCAAAGTCACATTACAAAATGTTGTGAGGGATCAGAGGAACGATTGTGACCATCTTTGGAAACAGTCCATCACAGCAGAGATCTATGAACCATGTTTGGAAATAAACAGAAGGAAGGGGGCATCTGACCCAGGATAGGAAGGCAAAGAAGTCACTCTTGGCTTGACTCTTAAAGGCAG
>RCUC01097198.1:0-10648 GCA_003697995.1 Taxidea taxus jeffersonii | reverse complement strand
GGTAATAACCAGGGCTAAAGCAATGGTATGATATGATATGATATCATATGGTATGATATGGTATCATATACCATATCATATGGTCATATCAATGGTATGATAGCAGAAAAAGGAAGAGGAAAGCCTTTCATACTGCTGTTTATCTTCACATATGCTGTACGATGGGAAATTCTACCTGAATCAAACTCTGATCTAGCAGTAAACTCCTAGTTATGAAAGCAACAAGATGTACCCTGACTATTGCATTGTATCTCCTTGCCCTTAGACTACTTATCAGCATCTTTTTAATGTGGACATGTGAAGTTTGCTGAAAAAATCACACTCTCCCCTTTGGCCTTGATTTCTTCTCCTGCAAAATGGGTGAATAAAATCAGCCCGTCTGCTTCACAAGGTGATGGCGAGGAGCCAATGGATGAGATCAAGAATGGCTAAGCCATCAGTAAGCTGTGAAGCACACACAAATTTTGGATTCCCCAAAACATTACCAACCATCTTATATTCTACTCATGGTCAACACTGGAAGCCCAAAGAACATAACAGCTTATTCTTTCTATACATTAGGTTACTAGCTCAAGACTAGAGTTAGTTCCCATAGACTAACTGGTAACATGTTGACACAATTGAGCAAACTCATGTGTTCATGCTAGAGCAACATGAGAGACGCCTGTTAACAGAAGGCAATGTTGCAAAAAAAAAAAAATCTGGAACACTGAAAAGAAAAAAATAAATTTTAAAAAATTTCTTAAAAAGAAGGCAATGCTGCTTTGAAAACAATGTGAATTTGACTCAGAGACACGCTTCGATATTGGTTCTATATTTACAGATGCAGTTGTGTTTTCTCTAAGCAACCGGATTTTCTTTGCTCAGCTTCTATCCAAGTACCTGTGGTGCTCGAGTTGTTTATTCAAATCCCTGCCACCTTATATATAAAAAGATAATAGTACCTCCTGACGAGGTTATTGTGGAGATTAAGAGTTAAGGAATGAAGAAGTATTTTTCACATATGGGTCACCCTGTATTTCCTGGTTATATCTTAAGAATCGTTGGGTGTATGGGGTGCCTGGGTGGCTCAGTGGGTTAAAGCCTCTGCCTTCGACTCAGGTCACAATCCCAGGGTCCTGGGATCGAGTCCCACATCGGGCTCTCTGCTCGGCGGGGAGCCTGCTTCCTCCTCTCTCTCTCTGCCTGCCTCTCTGCCTACTTGTGATCTCTGCCAGTCAAATAAATAAAATCTTAAAAAAAAAAAAAAAGAATTGTTGGGTGTGGTACATAAATAATGAATTTTGGAACACTGAAAAAAATTAAATTAAATTAAATGTTTAAAAAAGAATTGCTGAATTCATATTTCCAAAATTATGCTGGGAAAGTAAGTCCAGAATTAAATAAGGGCAAATGATTAAGTATAGCATCATTAAAACATGTACGTATTTGTATATATTGCCTGTGCACACGTTTTTCTTAGGAAGTTCATGTAAGTTCTACAGAAGCTGAAATAAACATGAAAAAAACTTCTCCCTCCTCTTTGCAATCTTAAATTCAGAAGCTGTAATATTATTTTAATAGGATAATAGTTTCGATCATCTTAATAATGATGATAAACATAATTAATACTTACACGATCCTTTATCTTTTCAAGGCTTGTTCATACCTATTATTTCATTTTGGTTTCCTGAGCGACACTGTAAGAGGACTAACATCACCTTGAACTCTACATTTGATTAAAACCTACTGGGAGAAACAACTTGTCAAAACTGAGACCCAGCAGGGCTGGTCAGAAAAATCTGTGAGACCACCATTTACCAAATACTACCTCATCACACAAAAGCCAAGGCTCACAAATGACAATCAGGCATGACTAGTAATAAATAAAAATTTTGAATTCCAGTTCAGACGAGGGGATGGTTTCTATACGTACAAAATTAGAGACGACAGTCTGAAAGGAAATGCCACAAACCAACCATGTTGGCAATCAGTCCTCAAGTTCAATTTCCTTCGTAGTGTGTTCTGATAACTGCTGTTAACTTCCTGGGTTTACACTGAATTCTTATCCAGCAGCTTAAAGCACTTATATTTTAGGCTAGAATGAGATCACTATTTCTGCTCTGCTTTATGGACTGAGACATAAAGTGATAGAGCCCAGTGAGTGGGAAGAATAACTCTGATTCTGCTGATTCCATCCCTCTCCAGAAAAATCACTGTTCACGGCACCGCAATCTTGCTTCTGTCCTTGCCACCATATTGACAATGAAACCCCAAATATCACTGGTGATCAATTAAAGATAAAACCCGTTGACCTATTCTTATGTCTCATTAAAGTTACAGTGATTACCATAGCTAGGGTAATGCTGAGAACATGGGTACCTAAGAAGACCCAAGAAAGATATTTCTGTCTCCTTTAGTCTTACTGGTACGGAAACCATGTTATTATCAGCATTTCTTCGGGGTTGTCTGTGAGCACTTAGGGACCAGAGTATATGGGGCTCTATACACACAATAACGTCATATCCCTTCTTACTGTCTCAGGTCCCTATCTGACCCCTCAATTATACTTCTAACCCTCCACAAGAAAGGGAATCAAGTCTTTTATCCTAAATTTGTTTTTGAACATTTTCACTTATCCAACTAAATTTCAGAGTATAAGAAATTTTCAAAACCCGATTCTTACTATAAACATCCCGTTCTTAGAACTGTACCATTGTTCTTGCAAACTCAGACACCATCGTCCACACTTTTCAATTTCCCTCTCCCTTGAGTCCATTCAGCCACCTGGTCCTACTGAGTTTCCTTTTGTAGTTTTACCTTTATTCTTTGCTGTCCCTTCCTATATTCACAGACCTACCTAGAGCAGGCTTTCAGTGTTCTATCCAATTTTACTATCCCTAATATCACATCTATTTTTCTTCCCTCCAATCTGCTTGTTTTCTAATATATCAAAACAAGATAAATCTTGTTATTATTTTGAGTTGGTTACTTCCCAGACCAAAACTTTCAGGGGTTCCTTGCTGAGAAGTGAATCAGAAGCAGTCAAACCTTCCACACTCTCCCCCGAACTACCATTTCAACTCTGTTTTAGTCCTCTTTTGTAGCATAACAAATTGCCACCAAATGAAGCAGCTCAGAATAATATACATTTATTACCTCATAGTTTCTGTGGGTCGGCAATCTGTGATTGGCTTAGCCAGGTGACTCTGGCTCAGGGTCCCCCACGGGTTGCAATGAAGCTGCTGGATGGAGTTGTAGTCATCTGAAGGCTCAACTGGGGTCAGGGGGAGTGGGTGGTGCCTGCTTCCAAATCTACCCAGATGGTGACTCATTTCCTTGCTGGCCATTGGTTGGAAACCTCAGTACTTTGCTGCATGGGCCTTTCCCTAGGTTGCCTCTGTGTCCTTATGACATGGCAGCTGGTCTCTGCCACAGTGAATGATCAAAGAAAGAGCTCAACACAGAAGCTGCAGTGTTTTATAATGTAATTGCCTCAGAAGTGGTAAACTTTCACTTCTGCCATAGTCTTCTGGTTGCTGTGTTTGTTTCCTATTGCTGTATAATGAACTACCACAAACTTGATGGCTTAAAGCAACACCTATTTATTATCTTACAGTTCTACAGAACAGAAGTCTGAAATGGGCCAGAAGTGCAGTATTCCTTCTGGAGGCACTAGGGGAGAATCCATTTCCTTTTTTTCCAGATACTAGAGACCACCTACATTTCTTGTCCTGTAGTCCCTTCCTCTAACTTCCTCCAAAGCCAGTAGGGTAGCATCTTCTCTCAGCACTTGCTTCCATCCTTATATATCTTCTTCCTAATGCCAAGTCTACTAAGTCCCTCTTAAATTAAAGGGACAGTGATTATATTGGCCTCACCCAAATATTCCAAAATAATCTCCATCTATCTCAAAATCCCTAACTTACTCACAAATCACATATTCAAAGTCTCTCCTGACATATAATCTAACATATTTACAAGTACTGGGGACTAAGGCACGCACATCTTTGGGATAAGGGGGTGGGGGTACTTATTAAATCTGCCAAAGACACACAAATCAACCCTGGTACAATGTCGGGGGAGGGATTATTAGAAGGATGTGTAGGGGTATCACTGGGGACTGGCTGCCACAAAACCCACTTTCTCCATTTTCCCAATCTTTTTTTTTTTAAAGATTTTATTTATTTAGTTGACAGAGATCACAAGCAAGCAGAGAGGCAGGCAGAGAGAGAGAGGAAGGGAAGCAGGCTCCCTGCCAAGCAGAGAGCCTGATGCGGGGCTCAATCCCAGGACCCTGGGATCATGACCTGAGCCGAAGGCAGCGGCTTTAACTCACTGAGCCACCCAGGCGCCCCTCCATTTTCCCAATCTTGAACACACTTTGATCCTTATAGCTGGACCTGCCCAATTTTCACTTACCATTAAAATATATCTTATAATAACAGCAAATATTGCAAAAGGTCAAATATAAGCATAAAGGGTATACTAGTACTCACAGTAAATCTTCTTCAATGTTTGAAAATTTTATCTTTTCAATGTTTGAAAATTTTCACAATAAAATCGGAGAAGAATAAGCCTCAGCTTCATGAAATATTTCCCACTATTTATCCTCAGAGGATTCACTTCCTTGCAGCCTCTTATTCATACTTATTATGGACATTACTCATTTGGTTTCAAATAATATGACTTTTCTAAATGTCACTGAGATTAAATATGTGAATGGCTACTTCCATTTGATACCACTGGATCTTCAGGAAAGGACTACGCCTTTAATCTCTACTCAATTTTTCCCATGGAAACACCTACAGGAGCAAAACCTGTAAGTATAAATCATCATCAACAGGTCTGAATCAGTAATATAGGATTTCCCTCCTAATATCAGTTCACTCACAATCAGTTTTAAAAGTTAAAGACAAAAGTCAAGGTGCACACTCATGGGTAAGAGGATTGTTGTTTGCTGCAAAGAAAGATAGAACGGATTCACGGTCAATATATTACTATTTTTTCCAAAAATGGAAATACATTCGTGCTGATCCAGTCATGCTCTTCACCTTGTTTCCTGTGCAAAAAAATGACAATAATTTGGAAGATGCCTGAGCAAAGATAGGAGCAACTGTGCAGCAATGAAAAAGATTGTTATTCTGAATATAATTCCCCAGCAGTTGTTATTAGAACACGGCATGCCTTAGTTAACTAAATTTACTCCATATGGAATAAGAGAATTTTTAAAAATCAGTACCCTTTCTGACTTTTTGTGACACCTCATTCAGAACATGCTTGTTAATGTCCATAAGGAATGCTCATTGTAAGTGCTTTTAATATTAGAAAATAACCCTGAAGCATAGCAATATCCTTCACCATTTATAAAAACACAAAACCATAAAAAATAATTTGCAATCTGTGTGTCCTCCATAGGACAGACTACCCACCTTTCACCATGAGACGTTGCTCTTACCAAAAACTTCAGCAGTCTTTCTCTGATATAAGGTAAACTAACAAGTTATATTAAACAGTAAAAAAAGGAAATACTGAGCACGACACCAGCTCTAAGTATAACACTAAGGCATTTGTTCAAAAATGTCAGCCAAGGAAGATAAATTACCAAGGTGCAACTTGTCAGGCCTTTCTAAACCAAACAGTAAAAATCAAGAGTTAGTGTCCAAGTCTTAGATGCTGCCAAGGAAAAAAGTGTTTCTGGTCTCAAATCTTCTCCATTCACTTATAGACACATTTATTTCAAATCAGCGCATATTCACTCGACAATGGACCCACAGTTAGGCAGGAAAGGTCTCAAAACTTTGTATTTAAAACTTAAACTTATGCTCCATTAATTTATATTTCCTTCCTGAGCTGATGGACTCAAGCCCAGGAAAAAAGAAAGAAAAAAAAAAACCCTTCATTCTGTATTTAATCAGTACATTTATTTAAGGTTCAACTATAGTACTTAGAATATTAGAAATATTCTCCACTATTAGAAAGTATAATAGTCTCCTTTCATTTTCCATGGAGCGTATGCTATAAAGAATTGCATCACTTTAAATATTTTTAGTCCGTAAAATCAACAGCTTTAGTTTTTCTCAGAACATAAGCTTATGGGCACCACTGATGCCTCATCATGATTTCAAATTCCGCATTTAAGATGCTAATTTCTTCTTAGTATGTGGACTCTAAGTACCCTTGCGCTAGCTTGGTCCTGGCCATGATCTAGGAAGCTTAGTCCATGGGTCTCTTCACTTAAGGATGTATACACTTGAATATTCATCTTATAAAATTGGAAGCCTAGCAGAATTAATGCATATTAAATCTGTGATAGGCAAACATAAAGGCTACAACCATCTGAACTGTTAACCCTAAACTCTACTACTTGTAAGTACAAGTAAATGTAATGTAAAAAAAGTTTTATTCCTTTTCATTTACCTTGAAATCATGCCTTGGCACAAGGTTTCTCCCTGGTTAACTTCAAGGTCAAAAAGCTCTCTTCTGAGACCAAGTCGTCTATTTGGAATTGGACATCTCTGCCTGCACGGCTCACTTATTTGTGAATCTCAGCACATCCCAAACCGAAATAACCACCAGCAGCTGCACCTTCTGTGGGGTCCTCCATTTGGTTACTGGCGCGGTCATTCTGCCCATTTGCTTAAACAAAGACCTTGGAATCGTCCCTCTCTCTCTCTCAACTCCCCCATCCAACTACTCAGTCAGCAGTTTGTCAGGTCGATGGCTTTACCAGCTCTCTTCCTCCACTTTGTCTCCGTCTTCACCACCAGTGTCTCAGTCCCGTCGTCCAGCATCCTTCACCCAGAAAACTGTCCCCTTCTTCAGTGTCCCCCTCACGTCAAGCCACGCTCCACACCTCTCCTCGCAGAAGCTATATCCCAGCTACGAACCATGCACCCGCTCTCCAGCTCTCCAGCAGGCTCCCGACTCTGCACCCTTTCATATTCCACACGTTTCCCATCATTCTTCTCAAGGAAGCTGTTTATTCCTTCAACAAATATGTACCCGTCCACCAACAGCAAGCACCTCCGAATTCCCGAGCCACCACCTGCTGCTCCCGGGTTACACGTAAAGCTTCCCTAAATACCTCACTCTCCCATGCTCCCACGCCTCTACACTTGGCGATTTCTTGTGTCTGGCCTCTTCTTGGCCTCCCTCAGCGATGGAGAGAATAACAATCCAAGGGCTGCGATTACAGGTTTGGTTTGGTTCTGTGCTGGCATTGCCCCATTTATTCATATCTAGTATCCGGATGCAGCAACTGGCACAACTAAGAGACTATACGCTAAATATTAGTTAAGTATTAACTACTGACACTAATATTAACCAACACCATTCAATATTGTCATCAGCCTAACTCTCTAAGCTTGAATCAGCACATTTTCCAAAGAACGTCTGCATCCCCTCACTCAGCACCAAGGGGAAGTTGGTACTGAGGTCCTGCAGGGCAGGGTAGACAGTATACAGCTCTTATGCTTGATTATTTTAGATGGAAAATATGAAGTAAATAAGAATTTCAGACACAATATCCACTGATCTGTTTCCCCTTCTTCCGTGAAGTCATACCTCCCCAAGAGGTGAGTTTTGACTCAGGTAGCCTCATTCCTATATTCTTCTCATCTACTCTTATCATAAGACATTAAATTCTGTTCTTTAAAAAATGTAATAAATTATTCACTCATATGATCAAAATGACAAAAAGACATCATTCTGTTGCTTCTTTCTTCCCAGAAAATCAAAAGAGCTGAAGATGAACGAGGAAGACAATGCAGAGTAAGTATGGGAGGGGATAACCAATATCACTAGTTAACTCACACCACTTACAAACTCCCCTCTGCTTGAAAGTATGTGCCACTCCTCACAGCTTCCTCTGGACTCATTAGAGAAACTGGAGGCATGTCCTTTGAAGCATAAAGCTAATTAATCTCTATTTCTTAGAAGTCCTGTTGAAAAGGAGCCCGGGACATAGAAAGAGAATGTGAATTCAATAATGGGCAGAAGTGAAAACTCCGAGCCAATGGAGACTGGTAGCACTATTCCCAACCATGTAGAAACATCACCTTGGTTAGATTTTTTTTTCCTTCTAATTTTCGTTAAGCATAAATGAAGACAGAGTTGGAATGATCCCCAGTAACTCAGAAATTCAATTTTCCTTCTTTAGGACTTGGTTACCAAGGGGTACAATGCATCGGCTCTCTTCAAACAAGGACTCTAAAATTCACATCCTGGTAGACAGCCAGACTAGAGGTCAGACATGAAGACCTCTGGCCCAAACGTTCCCCGGCTCTTTCAGCCAGGAGGAAAAAGAAAAGAAATAAAAACAACAAAACAAACAAAAAAAAACTGTGGCGCGCTCCGTAAATTCCAAGCAAATGACCATCTTTAGAAAGTGACCATCTTTAGAAAACAACTACAGCCGCACAATGACAACTACCACTCAAGTCCTTACCATATCCCATGAGCTTGACATAAATGAATTCATTTAATCCTAACTTCATTCCCATTTTAATGTGAAACTGAGGAGGAAGAGAGAGATGCAGGCCCCAGGTCGCAGTGCTAGTCAACGGCAGTCTCCCTGCTGCCCCATCCGCTTCGGCCTCCAGTCAGTCCTGGGAAGCTTGAGTCCGACACACCTGTGCTCAAACAGCAGCTTTGCCATTTATTAGCTTCGAGAGGTGGACCAAAGCACCTGACCTCCCAAGCCTGCTTCCTCATCTACCGAGTGAGGATACCGACGGTACCCCTACTTGCAAAGGCTATTGTGAAAAATGTAAAAAACAATGCATTTTACATATACCTTATGCTTAAAGTATATGAACAAAATCAAAACATTCTAATTTCTATTCATGCAATATTCTTCTATTGTCTGTTCTTTCCCCTCAGAAAGCATTTATGTAAAAGCTAATTTGTTTTTACAGTGCCATAGATTTCTAGCTCCTTCCAGACCTGCTTCCTAAACATGCTTAGAAAAAAGGCAACCAAGTTTATAAACAGAGCTGCTAGGGATTTTTCCTCACATACTACAAAACCAGACATTTTGTTATGGGTTTTGCTCAGTTCTTTGATGACGCTACTAAAACAGGAAGTCAAATTTCTTCACAAGAAGAAAAAGAAACGAGATAATGGGTATTTCATTTAGATATCACAACAAACCATTTCCCAGTTCCAGAAACTGATGTTCATATCAAATAACTTGTCCAATATCACCCAGTCAGAAAACGGAATGTGGGTCTATGTCCAGAGCTGCAAACACTTTTTAGTAAGTCGGGTTTGCCTGTGAAGTCACCCAAGATCTTTCTAAGGTTTCTTCCCATCCCCAAGTTCAAATTAACTATATCCAAGTTAACTTCCAGTTCCTGAGACTCAAGCTAACCAGAACATTTTTACCAGGATAGTTTGAAAAGACAACTTGGTCAAGGCTCATGGGCCACTGGCCGTTAGTGGTCACTTTTCGAGAGCTTAACAAGCCAAAAAGTTGGTGAAGAGCTCAACTATTTGAAAACTAAGCATCCCCCGGTAAAAAGTTGTTTTTCCTGAAATCTAAAGCCCAGAAGAGAGGAAAAAAAAGACTTTATGATTCTTTAGTATTTCATGAAAATAACACAGGAACTAGAAACTGTTTTTCTTCTGTGAAGCAACAGTCCCAGAAATGTAGCTCGGGGGCCTGGACTTTGAGCAGCCCCAGAGCCCCAGTGACACAGCGGAAAGAATATTTGAACCCGTTCAAGTTCTGGGAGGGCCTACCCTCAGCCCGCTCTGGTTGATGGAGAACTGCAAGAGGCCTTTCTTCTTAAAAGTCTCTGGAGCAAAGGGAAATCCGCTCCATATGGAACTCCACCCCAGACAGAGTGCAGAAACGGGGAAGGAATCGGCTTTCTAACAGAGCCGGACACGCCACGGGGAAACTTGTCAGTTACGTGAGACCTGCACCGCGTGAACCACTATTTCAAAGAGAAAGCTAGTGTGTGTCCAAACGCTACTACGATACCCGCCTCCCCCGATTTTAATCAGTCACTGGTAAACATTTGCACTGCTAGATCTTTGAAAACTCAAATGCAAAAGAACCATATTCATCCCCAAATATAACCAGGTTTCGTCTCTTGAAGTGATGGTGTAAAGCCCTTCTTGGAGGATCCATCCCATCACGCTTATTGCAACTTGGCTTGTAGGACTCGATGACCTGTAAAGGACTGTAAAATGTCTGAGGGCTCATCAGTGCAGGCCTCGACAAGCAACAAGACTGTGGGAGGGGCCTGTCTCATGGGGAGCTGGCCAGGGGCACCTCGCAAATCTACTGCCTGCTTTAGGGTTTCCTGTGCAGAGATCTGCTGTACATTTAATACTGCTGATGAGGCGGAGAGGGCTAGAACAGGAAGAGGATACTTGCAACCAAGCCACGGCTCTTAGGGATCCCATGTACCACAACTGCTTTGTGGAGACCAGCCAGGGCACTTGGTTGCTCATGAGCAATTCTAATCACTCCAGCACCTGTGGGAACCCAGACGCATACTTGGGATGTTTCCAGAGAGCTGTCCTCGATCAGGCAACAGTCTCGGTAACAGAACGACTGTACGCTCAGTCCTGTTTTAAGGGTCCGTCCTGCCACAGCCATGGAAACTTCTGTTAAAATGTGCAAGGTTCCTTCCACCCTCTGGATTAACACGTGCAG
>RCUC01097189.1:0-13571 GCA_003697995.1 Taxidea taxus jeffersonii | reverse complement strand
ACTCTACATAGCCAATGACTTAGGTCCAGTAACTTTACTGCAGGCCTAAGATCATGCCCCAAAGTCAAGGTAATTTACAGGGTAGGAAAAGCATACCCTGGCTTTCCTAGTAAACCACACTAAAGGTACTGGTTTCTTCTGCTAAAAATTGGCTTCCTTCATCATTCTCCCCTCTTTAGAGGGCAGTTTGGAGTATTGCCCTTCACTTTCATGTGGTCTTTAAATTTCTTCTCTTCATTGGACTTCTTACAGAAGCCTTTATTTGAAACAGAATGTTAAAATTCAACTGTGGCTTTCTAACACATCATTTTTTCTTTCATTCACTACCATGTCAAGTAAGTTATGTTGGATCTGCTATATTATTTTTTTGGTGCAGAAACATAAGGAGAAGATAGTAAGTAGGTAGACATGGGAGAGTAATCTAGTGACTCAGAGCACATATAGTAACTTGTTTTTAGACTTCTTAAGTTTGCTAGGGGAAAACTAATTTTTAGGCAGATCATATGTCTCAACGGATCATTTGGGTACAAAGAAATTAAAGGTATACATGTAATATCCTGCTCCTTTCCAAGATTTAAAACTGATTCTATTAACAAATAAATATATTTTACTGGACTATGTGCTTAGTGTTTTTTGAATATTCAATATATACTGCTGAATATTTTCCATCTTGATAACATTTAAGAAACTCAGAGCACTTTGTAACACTTTATTGATGAAGATGAAAGAAGGAAAAGCAATTTGTTGCTATATAGAACTAAAGTTACTATTTCTAGTCAGATTGTGTGGATTTTAATTATTATAGGAATTCTTAACCTTGTACCATCAGTCCTGTCAGAAAGAGTTATGGTATTTTTAAAAAAATCAATTTTTAAATTTTCAACATCTGATAAAGATTTATCTTACATTTTTAAACTGAGTTTATGTTGTTTCAGGTGTTGAAACAGTTAATGTATAAATGTATAAATATTAATGCTATAATTGTCTTTAACAATTCAGAATCTTTATTTTTTTCAGCAAACAAACTAAAATTACACAAGGTTGTGCAACTTATTAGTAGCAGTTAGAACTACAAGTTACATCTCATGATTCTTTGTTCAGTAAGTTTTTTCTTCTTAGTCACACCGTTTGTTGTTTTGTCATTGCTATTACTTTAATTTTAACTTCCTTGGGAAGGAATCTGTCAGGAGAAGTCTGACAGACAGTTCCAAACTGGGCCTAATAGCATTCCTTTTCTTATGGTAGGTGTTACAGAGAGAAAGCCTAACAGTACATTTGAAGAGAATATTATACTGGATTGATGTCTTCAATATAATGTTCTTGTAATTGGAAGCATTTGCCCTTTGGGATCTATTAGTAGGGCATCTGGTCTCCTCCTCCCCTTTCCCCTCCTCCTCCTTCCTCTCCTCTCAAGTATAATCATCAGAGTTTGGAAGGGATGAGGAAAATGTGTTAATAATGTAGTAATATTTGCATTGGGTAAAGTGACTTGTTTCTGAAAATTTGGAAAGATGGGAATCTCCTCTGCATCTGAGACTCTTGAGACTGTGGCTTTTATTAGGAATGTTATTCCAAAATTTAAAGGTATGGTCAAAAGGCAAGCCTCACCTGGTTTCCTAGAAGGAAGATAGTGGGTAAATAAAGATTGATTTATTGGAATGTTTATTTTGCTGAAAACATAACTCAATAGTATATGTAATTATAGAATAATTCCTGCTGCCCAAGATGCCATTGATTTTACTTTCTATCACTCCAGTTCTTCATTGTATTCTTCCGTTTTTGTATTTCTCATGCAGCTTTTGATTATAAGTCTTATAAATGGAATAGTAAAAGGAAGGCATTTTTCTCTAGTTTGCTTTATAAGGCATATGGAAGGGACATGGAGAAAATAGCTTATTATCTAGTTTGGTGATTGATGTACTAGGACTACGCTGTCTGGCGATATATTTATTATGTATTTACTTTTTAGGTTCCATTTAGGTCCTGTTGACTGAGAGAAGTGATTTAAAAGCTTTATGAGGTATTTAGCTTGATCACAGAGTGTGAGTAGTTAGTGGATATATGCCCACTCTCTTCCTCCCCTCCCTAATTTTAGCAGTTGTCTTCTGGGGGAAAAATGGATTGGATAATAGTATAGTAACATGTTCCTATGTTCTTTGTATAATTTTATTGTTTGTTACAATGAAAACTTAGAAGTAGGATGTTAAATTGGCATCTTTGTTGGTACTATAGTTGCAGGTGAAACTGTTGGTTTGGTTGAAATGTTGACTAGACTAATAGTTTTAATTATAACTTTTTTTTTGGCTCTTTTCAGGTGGGATTGGGTGGCCCTTGGAGAAAGCCTTGCTTTTATAGACCTTATCTTTTCTGGGAGACTAGGTTAAAATATAAAATATTAAGCACTAAGAGGAATACTACTCTGAGAGTACTACTTTTCCTCCCAACTTTACTTCTACTTTGAGTATTTTGGGGTCGTTTTCATCACCACCTAAAGATCAACAATGATAATTAGGATGTAAAACTCAAACTAATATGTGGTTAAAAAATTGTGAAGAAGAGTTAATGCTGTTGTCAGAAATAATAATTATCATGAAATTTAGTTCACTGATAAACCAGCCTATCTTAGAATCACACATAAGTGAAATTGAATGATCTGTTACTGTCCTAGACATTAAGCAAAAGCTACCATAATGCTCCTGTCTTCAGGTAGTTCTCATTCATATTGTATTTTAAAATAACTAAGAAGTTCTTGAAACATGATCAACAGGGTTGGCAATGTCTTTCCAGATATTGGAATGTAATGTTTATAATAGTTTAAAATCTGTGAGAGCTCAGGATTAAGGGATTGACCAATATGTATTTGTCTTTCTTTTCTTAGCCCCTATCAACATTAAATAAATAAACAATATGGTCTGAAACACAACGCCACTTATGAGAACTCTCTTGATCACTCTATATTAAAAAAGCAACCTTTTCTTTCTTTTATATTTGCTCAACTATTTGCCATTTCTGATACCATTCATTCATTCATTCATTCATTCCTGAAAGATCCGAGTTTCCATCTGGAATCATTTCCCTTCAACTGAAGAACTTCCTTCAGCATTTTTTTTTATAGTGCAGATGAGCTGGTCTTAAATTCCCTTATAGTTTTCTTTTATGTGAAATATTTTTCTTTTGCTTTCCTTTCTGTGTTAGTGTCCTAGGACTGCCATAATAAGATACCACAAATTGGGTGGCTTAAAAATTTTTTTTACCATCTCATAGTTCTGGAGGCTAGAAGTTCAAAATCCAAGTGTCATCTGGGCCATGCTTCCTCTGATACCAGTAAGGGAGAATCCTACTTTGCCTTTTCCAAGGTTCTGATGATTTGCCAGCAGTCTTACACTCTTACTCTTACACTCTTACTCTTGGCTTACAGCTGTAGCACTTCAGTCTCTGGCTCCTTTATCACCTGATACTGTTATCTGTGTCTTCTGTCTTTGTCTTGTCCTCTTCTTATGAGGACATCAGTCACATTGGCTTAAAGGCCCATCTTAATGCCGTATGAGTTTGTCTTAAATGCATTGATACTGTTTTCAAATAAGGTTACATTATGAGATGCCAGGGCTTAGGACTTCAGTACTTTCTAGAAGATACAATTCATCACATAGACTTTGGGGTGATTTTTTTTTTCATTTTTCTTTTCTTTTTTATTGCTTGCTGGCCCCTGTAGTTTCTGATGAGAGATCAACAGTCATTTGTATTATTTCTCTGCTGTATATAATGTGAAGTTTTTTCTTAAGGCTTTCAGATTTTTCTCTTGATCTTGATTTTCAGTGTTTTGGCTCTGATGTATCTAGGCCTGGTTTCTTTGCATTTATATATGTTAGGATTCACTAAGTTTTTTAACCTTTCTTTTATGTCTTTTATCAAATTAGGACATTTTCATCTATTATATTTTCAAAATTTTTTCTCCACTATTTTATTTCTCCTTTTTCAGGACTCTAGTTCCACTTATATTAAACCTTTCAGTATTATTTCCCCTGTTCCTTTGGCTCTGGTTTTGGTGTTTGTTTGCTTAATTTTTCATTTTTCTTGTTTATTTTCTGGTTGAATAATTTTTGTTGATCTGTCTTCAAGTTCACTGACTTTTTTCTTTTGTTATCTCTGTTTGGCTTTTAAGCCAATTAAATGATGAACTCTTTATTTCAAATATTGTACTTTTCAAAAGGTTCTAGAATTTCCCTTTGGCTTTTTAATGTAATTTATATTTCTTGGCTGAGATTTACTGTATTTTCATTCATTGTGAGCATATTTTTCTTTACCTCCTTAATTGTAGTTATGATAACTGCTTTAAAAATTCATCCAGTGAATGCATTGAATTAGAATGATAAAGAGAATGAAGAGAGCATAATCTTTGGAAGAATGAAAGTAGGAGGTGCATGTGCACCCAACATTGGAGCCCCAAAATATATTAAGCAAATACTAACAGATCTGAAGGTCGAAACAGACAACTGTACAATAATAGTAAGGAGACTTTAGTGCCCCACCTTCAACAATGAATAGGTCATTGAGAGAGAAAGTCAGTAAGGAAACATTGGTCTTGCACTATACCTCAGACCAAATAAATTTAACAAACATATACAGATTATTCTAACCAACAGTAGCAGAATACACATTCTTCTCAAGCTCACATGGGATATTCTCCAGGATGACTATATGTTAGGTCACAAAACAAGCCTTAGCAAATATAACTAGATTGAAGTCATATCACATGTGTTTTCCAATCACAAAGGTATGAAACTAGAGATCAAAATAGGAGGAAAACTAGAAAATTAATACATGTGTGGAAACTAAACAATAGACTCTTAAACAAATGGGTCAAAAAAGAAATCAAAAGGGAAATCTAAAAATACCTTTAAAGAAACAAAAATAGACACAGAATGTACCAAAACGTATGGGATGTACCAAAAGCAGTTCTAAGAGCTAAGTCTATGGCAGTTAACATATACATTAAGAAAATATAAAGATGACAAGCAAGCAACCTAACTCTACACCTTAAGGAACTAGGAAAAAAAACCCAACAAACTAAGCCCAGAGTTAAGAGAAGGAAAGAAATAACAAAGCAGAAGTAAATGAAACAGAGACCAGAAAAGCAATAGAAAATATCACTGAAACTAAGAGCTGTGTTTTTGAAAAGATGAAAAAATTGACACACCTTTAGCTAGACCAAGAAAAAAATACAGAAGAGTGTAATAAAATCAGAAATGCAAGAGGAGACATTACAAACAAATGGAGTAATTAGGAGTAATTGCAAACAAATTTGATAACTTAGAAGAAATAGATAAATTTATAGAAACATACAACTTACCATGACTGAGTCAGAAAGAAATAAAAAAATTGAATTGACCAGTAACAAGTAAGGAGATTGAAGCAGTAATCAAAAATCTCCCAACAAATAGAAGTCCAGGGCCAGATGGCTTCACTGGTGAATTTTACCAAATATCTAAAGAAGAATTAACATCAATCCTTCTTAAACTTTCCCAAAAATTTGAAGAGGAGGGAACACTCCCAAACTCATTTTTTGAGGCCAGCATTACCCAGATAAGGACAGTAGAAGAAAAGAGCACTATAGGCAAATATTCCTGATAAATATAGGTGCAAAACTGTCAACAACGTACTAGCAAACAAATTCATCAGCACACTAAAAGTATTATACACCATGATCAGGTGTGATTCATCCCTAGGATATGTGGATGGTTGAAGATATTCAAATAAAAAATGTGATATGTCACATTAATAGAACGAAAGGTAAAGATCATACAGTCATCTCAATAGATGCAGAAAAAGCATTTGTCAAAATAGAACAACATTTCATCATAAAACTCAGTAAATTGGATATGGAAGAAATGTACCTCAATATAATATAGCCACACACATTTTAATATTTATTTATTTGAGAGAGAGCTCATGAGTGAGCATGAATGGGAGGGGCAAAGGGAGAGGGAGAGAGGATCTCAAGCAGACTCTATGCTGAGTGTGGAGCCCACTGTGGGGCTTGATCTCAAAACCTTGAGGTCACAACCTGAGCCGAAACCAAGGGTTGGATGCCTAATCGACTCTACCACCCAGGTGTTCCAATAAAGGCTATATATGACAAACCCACAGCTAACATTGTGCTTAACAGTGATGGGTTGAAAATGTGCTAAAATCAGAAAGAAGACAAGGTGCTCACTCTTGCTGCTCCTATTCAATATAGTACTAGAAATCCTAGCCAGAGAAATTAGTCAAGAAAAAGAAATAAAAATTATCTAAATTAGAAAGCAGTAAAATTGTTTCTGTTTATGGATGATATGATCTTATATGTAGAAAATCTTTATAGACTTCACAAAAAAACCTGTTAAAACTAATTAACAAATTCAGTACAGTTTCAAGATGCAATATCAACACCCCAAATCAGTTTCATTTCTATATACTAACCATATACTATCTATAAAAGAAATAAAACAATTTTATTTACAGTAACATCAAGCATAATAAAATAATTAAGAATAAGTGTAACCATGGAGGTAAAATATCTATATCCTGAAAACTACAAGACACTAATGAAAGAAAGTGAAGAAGATACAAATAATTAAAAACATATCCTGTGTTTATTGATTGGAAGAATTAATACTGTTAAAATGGCCTTAGTACCCAAAGTGACTCATAGATTCAATGCAGTTCCAGTCAAAAGTCCAATGGCATTTTTCAAAGAAATAATAAAACAACAACAGCAACAACAACAACAACAACAACAAACTGTCCTAAAATCTGTATGGAACCACAGAGGAACTTGAATAGACAAAGCTGTCCTGAAAAAGAACAAAGCTGGAGACATTATTTAAATAACCAAAACATGGAAACAACTGAATGTCCATTGATGGATGAACAGATAAAGAAAATGTAGTGTATATATACTATAGAATATTGTTCAGCCAGAGAAAGAAGGGAATCCTGACTATTGTGACAACATGGAATGGCCTGGAAGGCGTTATTGTAAGATAAATAAGTCAGATAGAGAAAAACCAAAACTGTATGGTATCACTTACATGTGAAATGTAAAAAGCCAATTTTATAGGAATAGAAGGTAAAATAGTGATTTTTAGGGCCCCAAAAGTGGGGGAGATGGGTAGTTATTGGTCAAAGGGCACAAATTTTCTAGCTGTAGGTTGAGTATGTTAAGGTGATGTAGCAGACAGCATGATCATTATAATTAACAATAGTTTATTATATACTTGAAAGCTGTTAGGCGAGTAGGTCCTATATGATATCACCACACACAAAAATGATAATTATATGAGTGGATGGAGATGTTAAGTAAATGGTAATCATGTTGCAGTGTATATGCATATCAAAATAACACATTGTCCAACTTGAACTTATTTATGTATCAGTAATAGTAAAGGTGGAAGGAAAAAAAGTGCTGGGAAGAGTGGTAACTCACACAGCAGAGTGTATGCAGCCACAAGGGGAAACAGAAACAGAGGTACACATGGAATGGAGAAAACAGTCCAGTACCTATTGATTACTCCAGAGAAGCTGAGACTTTGGAGATGTGAGTTAATAATAGGTGTGGGGGATTGGGGTGGCGCCTGAGTGGTGCGGTTGAGCATCAGACTCTTGATTTTGGCTCAGGTCATGATCTTGGGGTCATGCGATGGAGCCCCAGGGTGGGGCTCCCCACTCAGCTGGGAGCCTTCTTGAGAATCTCTCTCTCCCTCTGCCCCTCCCTCCACTCATGTACTAGTGTGTGTGCACTCTCACCCTCTCTCTCAAAGAAAGAAATAAATAAATCTTAAAAGAAGTAATAGATGGTGGGATAAGATGAGAGGTTTAAAATAGTGTGATTTGTTGAAAGTTCACATACAAAACAGTTCTTTCTTCTCCTGCCCCATGCATGGAATATTTGCACTTCAATCCCCAGGTGGAAGAGTAGAAGATTCTTTTCTAGGGAAGTTCATGGAAGTCTTTTATGAAGTGCCATTTGGATTTCATCAGCAAAGAGGTTATTTCCCTCCTAGAACTCCCTAAAGTGAAGCCTGGTTGACTAGTCTTTCCATGCTCACAGACCTCTTTGTAAGCTCTCAAGTGACTTCCTGTTAGATATGAATGGCTGCCCAAGGATTAGCAGACATTTGAGGGGAAAATACCCACCTGGAAAGAGAGGGACCCAAATCTACCCATACGTGAATACAAGTAACAACAATAAAAATTATCAGGAGGTAACAGATAATGCAGAAACAGAATAATATGCCAAAAAATTAGTTGGTATTCTTAAAAATTAAAAAAAATGGTTCTTTATGTAAAAATGTTGCAGAGATCATCAGGAGGTTTTATAGGAGAACTCCATATCCATTAGGAGTTCCAGACAAAGGAAGAAACTGATCAGAGCAGTACTACAAGAAAATTCCCTTTTTCTGAAGGACTCGGATTTCCAAGTTTATGCATATATTACTTACCCAGCATAATGAATGAAAGAAGATTTACATCAAGGTGTGTCATTGTGAAATTTAGAACACCTGGGGTAAAGAGGTTTGAAAAAATTCCAGAGGAAAAAAGGAACGTCATATGCAAAAGAATGAAGATCAAAATGACATTGTTTTTCTCATTAGCAATACTGGATGCTAGAAGACAATGGAATCTGTAATTCTTCAGTAATCTGAGGAACCTTGAACTCTATACTCAGTTAAATTTTTTACCAGTTTATGTGAAGAATGATTAGTCATTTTTGGATCACAAGGACTCAGGAAATTTAACTCTCATGTTTCATTTCATTTCTTTTTTTTTTTTTTTTAAGATTTTATTTATTTAACAGATAGAGATCACAACTAGGCAGAGAGGCATGGAGAGAGAGAGAGAGGAGGAAGCAGGCTCCCCCCTGAGCAGAGAGCCCGATGTGGGGCTCAATCCCAGGACCCTGGGATCATGACCTGAGCCGAAGGCAGAGGCTTTTTAACCCACTGAGCCACCCAGGTGCTCCTCTCATGTTTCATTTCTTAAGAATTACTTGAAGAGGGGCGCCTGGGTGGTGCAGTCAGTTATGTGTCCGATTCTTGGTTTTGGCTCAGGTTGTGATCTTGGGTTCATGACACTGAGCTCCATGTTGGGCTCCACGCTCAGCCTGGAATTTGTTTGAGATTCTCTCTCTCTCCCTCTCCCTCTGCGCCCCTTCCTAATAGATAAATAAATCTTAAAAAAAAAGTCACTTTGAAGATGTAGTCCAACAACATGTGGGATTAAAATAATTAAAAGGTAAATACAGAATTTAGAAAACTATGGCTCTAACCCCAGTGACGGATGAAAGTAAGTCCTCTCTAGAAATCACATTTATGAAGCAGGTCTATAGGACAATCAACTCAGGTTACATATGCCTTCAGGAATAAGAGGGTCTGGGTAGGGTGCATATTATACCTAGTATGGTAAGCTTTTTGAAGAAATAATAATTATTGTAGTTAGAATATTAGAGAATTAAGAAAATTGGAGAATTTGAAACTGAAAAACAAAGGCTATAATCAAAACAAAAATATGTCATTAATTGTATGTAATCATTGCATATATACTTGGCTCTTTGGTGAGACAGAAGGCTTACATGACATAATGATTAACACTAATTATTGCTTTAACTTAAAATACTTTGCTGGGAAGATAATTGAAGAAGCAGTAAGGTAGGGGGTCTAGATTTTTAAGTGAGCTAAGTTTTTACCATAAAGTTTAAGAGCATTATTTAGAAATGTGGATGTAAAAATGTTAACTCTACAGAACAGAATTGGGGGTTGGAAAAAGCATAAGAAGGTACTAGTGTTTCTCATAAAATAATTTTAGTATTATCAGATTTTTAAAACCATGAACTTATACGCATTTGGCAGACATTTAAACTGAAATAAATTGGGGTGCTTGGGTGGCTCAGTCAGTTAAGTGTCTGCCTTAGGTTTAGGTCATGATCCCAGGGTCCTGGGATCGAGTCCTGCATCGGGCTCCTTGTTCAGCTGAGAGCTAGCTTCTCCCTCTGCCCCTCACCTCACTCATGCTCTCTCTTTCTCTTCCTCTCAAATAAATACATAAAATCTTTAAAAAAATAGAAAAAAAATAAAGTGAAATAAATTAGTTGGGAAAAGAAGTTTTCTAAAAAATTGAGGTTGGGTAAATAACCATTTGAGTGAGTGGTTATGCCTCTGTGTAACACTCAAGTTAAGGTTGTAGAAGGATTAAACATATTATTTTAAAGTAAATCTTCGACGTATTAGAGGAAAATAAATACTAATAAAATTGTAGAGTGGAAATGAAATAGTTTTTACATGGCCAAATCGAATTGCATTTTATATTACAGCTTCTTCCTTTGTTGTCATGTTTAGAAACCTTTACATTGAATGGGCAGAGGGAAATTGTGCCTGGTGATGTTGTAGGGGCTGGGAGATAAGCATTCATATACTTACATGTGCTGCTATGAAGTGGCATCATTTTTCTGGAGGACAGTTTCCCAGTATTTATTTATGTGTAGCATTTATCCTTGCATCTAGATTCTCTACTTCTAGGACTTCCCCTAATCAAGTAATTAAGGATACACACAAAATTTTAGCTCTGGAAATAGTCTGCATTGCATTATTAAACAGCAAAATATTGGAAGCAATATAAATATCTTATAGTAGGCTATGTTGAAATAAACGTGTTCTTTTAAATGCATTACAATGCAAATAGTGTTATAAATGTTTTTATTTGTAGAGGACGATATTTGTGGTACATTATTGAGGGTAAACAGAGTAAAGGAACTTTATTTAGTATTGTTCTTTTTTCAGCCTACCAATATAAATTAAATGCTGATAAATAGAAAATACAGATAAGCAAAAAGAACAGTCTTTCACATGTACAGAAATCTTTTTATGCTGGGTTGTCATTCACTAAAATAACTGATATTACTGAATGGAGATTTTGATACATTTTTTTCCTTTATTTTTTTCTAATTTATTTTACAATTAACTAATTAACATATGTTTGTGTGTATGTGGTCTGTGAATTTGTGTGTTGACAAAAGAAAAAGATGGTGTTTAAAAAGAGCTGAGAATTATCCTAGCTCACAAGAGAATTCCCTAATTTTGCTATTGTGTCATACAAAGTGTAATACCCTACATCTTACTGCGTGAATTTTGTTAGTGCAAAAATTCTCCCCACTCAAGGAAATGTAAGTTTAAATATGGACTGGACGCTTTGAGAGGGCTGAGGATCTCAATAATTATTTTAAAGGTAATAGAGTGACTGCCTTCCTCAATGGAAAAAAAAAAGTTCCAAGGCTATCATAATCCTAGATGACTCTTCCTACTGATGGAAATTCTTTGGGATCTGATTAAATGAAAAACTATTTGTTTATCCCTCCTTGAAAGTATCACACAAAGTCCACATACATGTATGCATTCACATATCCCTATGGACACTACTATGCAATAATAATCTTTTTTTATATGATCTTGATATGTTATTTTCCCTTAATTTTGAATCACTGTCTATTTGCTTGAATCTGACCCTGGAGCTGGCGGCTAATGCATGCTCATTGCCAGAGCGAGTGCTGGTGAATGGGAAGAAACTCTGTTTTGATGTTGCAACTCTTCTCTACTCCCTTTGTGGGGTGAGCCTCAGAGAGGCAACTTTGGAGTTTTTGTATCTTCATCTTTATGTATTTTCATGGTTATCATTTGGGCTTCAAACATGGAACATGGCGTCACCGTCCTACTTCACTTTATTGTTGTATGGGATGTTATTTTAGCTTTGGTTTCCCTGAGGGAACCTGGGAGGTTGTATTTGGGTGGTTTCTTCCAGCACATGACCTATTGGATTAGGGGTCAGGAGGGGAGAGAAGACAAGTTGGTAGAGTCTGTACAGTGGATTGTAGGGCAGGCTGGTGTCTTAATCCGTGGGGCCTTTTGAGAAGCCAGATGGAACTGATGACAGCGGGAGGGACAGAATGGGGAAGCATTCATCTGTCTGCTGTTGGGTCAAGGGCGGTCTCACTTGTGTGCTGAAAGTCGTGAATGCTACGTAGTTCTTGTGGTGTCCAAAGCCCCAGGGCAGGAAGCTAGAGGTGTGGTGTAAGTGTAAGAGCTGGTCTTAGGTTCTGCTATGTGACCCTTCTTCCCAGGGCTGCTCACCACAGGTTGCTGATGCGCTAGCTGGAGTAAGCTGAGACTGAGAGGATCTGCTGTGGAGCACAGGAGGTGTCCAGGACAGATATGTCGGGCTTGAACTGTAGTACAAAGGCAAGACTGAGTGGCAGCGTGTAGCAGTATTAGATGCCATTAGTGATCATGCATCTAAATATGGCTAGCTCACATGCTTCTATGGTAGATAGAAAAACAAGGTTCCTATTTCACTTTCAGAGAGAAGACAGAGCTTAAAAGTTCTTAGTGTTTTTATGTTTGACTTATCTTTCAATTCAAGGTACTTTTCATAATATTGTTAACCTTTGTGACAGCTCTGAGGTACATTTTTTTAACCTTTTTTTTTTTAATAGATGGGGATGTTACACAGAGAAGGAAAGAATTTACCCAAAGCTATAGGATTACTAAGTTGAAGAGCTTAGATTTAAAGACTTGTCTGACTCCAAGAAGGTCCCTTCCCATATATATCGGACCCTATAATTGCAGTTCATGTAATCCTATCAGACCTCCAAACCTATAAGCCTAGACCCCTCTTCAACTGGTTTCTGATTCTGAAGGTCATGTGTATGTATTTCTTTAATCCACTAGAGGTCAGTATTGGGTTGATCAAGACTGGAGCCTTTGCCATCTGATTCACAGAATTTTAACTGAGTCTTACTGTTAGGTAAGTTGGAAGTTGTATTTCACAGTAAAACTTTATTTATTAGCATATGTGGACATATTAGGTTAATAGTTCAGATTAGATCATTCTTATGGGTATTCCCCCTCTCCTTTTTTCCCCCTCCTGTTTTGTTCTCCCCCTTTTAGTAGGTAGGAGAACATCCCAATCATCTATCTGTTTCATTACTCCAGATCTCATTCTTACATACATTCCTTTTGTTGTCCACTGCTTTTATATAGTAAACATTTATCTGAACTTACTATGTATGTGTCACTGGATCTGGGTCTGGGGGATTCTAAGACTGGTAAAAGGTGTTTCCTATTCTCAAAGAGAGAAGAGTTACATACTGAAGTACTGTACTGTGAGTTTTTTTTACCTGGCTACCTGACAGGTTTACTGAACTCCTTTTCTCTCTTCCTTCAACTTATCATTTCCGTGATTCTTCTCTCCAGAATGACCCCACCATCTAGTCATCAGGACCAGAACACTTGGGGTTATTCTTAGTCCCTTCCTCTCTTCTAGGTACTACACTGAAATCAGTAAATTCTGTTGCTTCTGCCAGTTATCTATCTGCTGCTACCTTAATTCAAGTCCTCCTCATTGTTGTTTGGACTGTTACAGTGATCTGTATTGGTTTTCCTTTTTCTAGTCCTTACCTTCTCCCGGTTGACCCCGCTCCTCTGCTCCTGAAGAACTTGCCTGGATTGTAAGGCTGATCCTGTTCTTCCCCTGCTTACGTTCTT
>RCUC01097187.1:0-13713 GCA_003697995.1 Taxidea taxus jeffersonii | reverse complement strand
GGGGGGGGCATAGGGAGGGTTTACCAGTGTTACACACTTATATCTTCTAGGAAGTTATTTCTTACTGGTACGCTCTTGATCACTTGCTGTATGGAATATAAAAACCGAATAGATTTGGTAGTGAGGGATACATCTCCAAAATTGTACTTACCAATTTATTGCTTCCAGAGAAACCCTGGTGTTTGTTGAAGATGTTACTCCCCACCCCCCAAATTTGTTTTAATGAGGATGTTGTGTGTATACAAATAGGTTACATGTGGACTGCACAGACGTAACCCTGCAACCAACAACTACATTGGTTGGCAAGGTATGTACAAGCAGTTTGGCCTCCACTGCCCAACCAAACATGCTGATGTTTTTAATTGTTAATTCCGTATCATCAGACTGCAACATTCAGTATATTCTTTTTAGGAAAGCAAGGAAATTTGGTATTTTAGAAAACTGTCCAAGTGGCTTAAAACAACTGTTTAAAAAAATTTTAAGGATTTTATTTGAGAGAGAGGGAAAACACAAGTTGGGGGGGGGGTGGGGCAGAGGGAGAAGCAGACTTCCTACTGAGCAGAGAGGAGCCTGACCTGGGGTTTCATTCCAGCCCCGAGATGACCTGAGACATGACCCGAGATGAAGGTAAGTCACCCAAGCGCCCCTCAAAACCACTTTCTTAGGCACAAATAAAGTTTAATTATTAAGTCTTTGTTACCAATTCAGCGCTCTTCATACTACACCACAGTTATACAATGTCGTTGAAGCTTTATTTTATAAAGAGGGGGTAAAGTTAAATTCTAGTTAGTAAAATTCTCTAGTTTATGCCTCATGGTAAAAGAAATAGTATCTTTAATATTCTACAAATTCAAAATGTTTCAAAACCAAAGCACAGCAGTAAGTTCAAATGAGATGGGTATGGTTAGGTATGGGTGGGGCATTATATACCATTAATATCCACTCTTACCAGTGACTTCAAAATAATATCCTTATTCTCAACTGCCAATCCTCTAAAACCTCTAAATTCTAATCCACTAAGATTCATTGATTGCCCAAGGGACCCTGACGACTCAACAATACTTAGCACAGGAGGGCACTTGATACCCATAAAGACTGTGGTTCAACATACTGGATTTTGTAGAATTACCTTTTTAGACTGCAAGATTTACTCTTATGATAGCTTTACAATGGGCATACCTATTAGTTTTAATATTTGGTAAAATAGCTCTTAGCCCTAAGACATTTTTAAATTTTTATCAGAAACGTCTACAAAGATGATCAGCTCAGTATATGCAAAAGAATTAATCTGATAGTTTTTTCATTTCTCTTAAAACTAATACCTAATTCCAAGAAAAAATTTTGAAGTAAGAAACAAATGCAAGAAGTGTAGATACACTTTCTTTGATCTAGTTTTTTTTTTTATAGAGGCAAGTTTTACACTGAGGAAACAATGTGGGCCTCTAGCATCTCACAGCAAAGAACTGCACAGGAGGAGGGGTGCTTAAAGGAAAAAGCGGACACAAATCCAACTTAGTAAAAGATGCCATCTTTTCTAATAAATTATATTTATTTACAAAAGTCTAATTTTATATAATTATTAGGTTCTTTACATCAGAACAATATATAAACAGAAGAGAAAATCTGGTAATTACAAACACAGAAAATAGAAACTTGTTTCCCCCTTATCATTACTCACCTTTCAGAACAAATCTTCTGTTAAGTTGTAGAGAGGTAGGCAAGAGAACAAACCTACCAAATTTCAGGCAGGACGAAAATAAAGGAATAGACATTTTAGATGCCCCAAGGAACAGCATAAAAGGGCATCAAGAAATGGCTTAGTTGGATTATGATCTGATTAGGCAGCCACTCTTTCAGTCTATGAATGAAAACTGGGGTGGGAGTGGGGGTTAGCTAGTTCCCCTGAAATGCAAACATCAACCTAGGCCATAACACCTAGGGCACTCACCAATCATTAACAACAAGATGGCCTTGAGGTGTAGATTATATTGAGTCACAAAAGCAATTTTTATATAGCCAGTTTTTTGAAAAGCATAGAAAATCTACAATTAAGGAACTTATGCAGGGGAGACACTCTAAATAAAGGGAGGGCTAGGAGGAGTGTGCGGGTACTTGCAGCAGAATCATCTCACTTCCCATACCTCACCCTTTGTTGGAAATAGCCTGAAAAGATTAGTTATCAATTTAGAATTTGGGAATTTTGTTGCTGCTTCCAAGCATGGCCTTAAACACTAACTCTGACCTAGCTAAACATCAGCTCTTCAAACAGAAGTTTACTACTTTTAAACTACTACGGTATCTTAATTTATGAATATGAAAAGCTACATTTCAAACCATCACAAGGGACTTCCTTTCCTACTCAGAAAACACAGGGTAAGTTTTATGTTCTCACTAACAAGCTTTTGGAAATTTCTGTAGTAAGTTAAGATATAGCCACTAGAAGTTATCTTCAGTGCTGCACTTCAATTTGTATGTGGCTTTAGTTGTGGGTTAGTAGTTTATTGCGATGATGCTTTTTCAAGCCCCATAATACAGTTGCTTGGTACCATGGATGCTGAATGAGTGTATCTGCCAACTATTTTACATTCATTCAGTATAGGCCTACAATGTGCCAGGCACTGTTCTAATCCACAGGATATAACAGTAAATGAAACACAAATCCCTGTCTCCAAGGAACCTGACCACCATTTACATTAACACAACTGAAAAATATAAGAGCAAGGTAAGACTTAATAAAGAAGGTAAGAATTATTAGACTAGTATATGCCATTACCAGAACCACAAAGTAAAATTGTAAGCCTATTTAGAACACAATTCCATGAAAAATTACTCATGACATTATTTTGCTTTTCATTTAAAATGAGTGGTTTTACTTAAGAGTGTAAAAGAATTAAAACTGTACCTGATACTGAGAGAGATACATCCCCAAGGGAAAAGAAAAGTCTGATTTAAGATACAAGCAATTAATGTGCTTTGCCTCATTTTGCTTTTAGAAATGTTTATTTGGTTCCTTAGTTTTGTAATTTACATTTAAATTACATAATATTCTTAAATATTCTATGAAGTTATAGCATTCATCACTCTTCCCTGGGTACTATTTGATTGGAAACCGTTCTCTCTCAAATAGCATCTAGGCTAAAAAAAAAAAAAAAACCCCAAACCCCTTATGGCTACCCCCTTCTGATGCAAAAAGAAAAGTGGCTGCCTAGTCAGCACTGAGTAGACCATTAACACTGGAAGAAAACCAGGATCATCCAGGCAAATGCTTCTTAACACAGAATACAGGCCATTTGGTAAAAGAAAATTATGGACCATCTTTCCAGAAAGATGTACAGAGAGACATTTCAGTTTTTACATTTTCTTCACTCTACCGCTATGAATAGAGCCTTACTCTAGGCCATTTTTATAGCTGTATAAAATGAGGTCCAATTAGCAAAAGTCAAGATGTGACACTGATCATTTTCAAATTTACTGGGAGGCATAAATGAAGTTTTTATTGTTGAAAAACATGAATAATCTGTATTTTTTAAGCTGTTTTGGGTAATAATGGAATAGCCTTGCTGTGTTAAAAAAAAATAGCACTGCTTTTATTTTTTAAAAGCATTAAGTTATTTAAACAAACTTGGGAAAGTGCAAAGAATTCATCAGACTTGACTAACTTTTCATACAAATTGAATTTTCCCATCAGGAATTACTGGACTGGGAGAAAACAAAAACATCAAATACTGGAGATTCTGATTTTGACTATTATGATAATAAATGTATTAGTAAATTTAACCAATAATTCATTAATATTAATGATACAGAGGGAAGAAAAACCCTCAACATTTACCAAAGTCTGATGCTTACCTGAATGTATAACTTCCCCTTATCTAAAAATAAACACACTTTCCTGTTTGAACACATTTGTTCAAACCCCTTTTTGAACATCTGTTTAACTCTAACAGAACCAATATACTAAGACATTTCAGCTTTTACCAGACTGAAAATTTAGAAACCTAATCTAATAGGTTAAAAATATTCACACAGAACTCTTGTTGTAACAAAATCTTCCCATCACCTGTGACTTTAGATTGTACAGTACCTTCTGGTAACTATATCCCATTTGATGGGATCATTAAAGGTAGACAAGGATTACAGTCACTTCAATTATATTTTATAATAATATTTTTTGAATAACCATTTATTCAATAGTTTTGTTTTTAGGTTAGATAATTTTCATGGATGAACTATAGAGAAACTTGAATTTGTATTGTAGGAATTTGAGGTGATAAGACAGTATCTCTAAGAAATACAGAAATCTATCTTGAGGACATGCTAAAACATATCAGTAACTTTTTATTTAAATAGAAAAATTAAAACTTTAAAGTTGCACTTTAAAAAAAATCATCATTCATGGAATTAAAACAATTTTACAGATTCTAAATTAAATTCTCTTATGAACACCACTAGTATTTCTGCCAGTATCATATGCATTTTGAAGATTTTGCCACTGACTTCCATGTCAAGTGTCTGACATGATTAGCAATATTAAATCATTATGAGACCTCTGAAAAATCTAGGCAACTCCCGATTGCCAAAGTTGTTATATTTTTTGGTTCTAATATACAGTAAGAGACTAACCTTAAGCAAGCAACTTGATTACTTCACATCTTCTAAGGATAGTGATTCTCATTTTCCACAGTCATGTCCTTTTTCACAGCAGAAAAATGACTTGGCAGAGAAAAGTTTAGAAATAACCCCCCACCCCTACCCTTTTTAGAGGCTTTCAACAGTGGATGCTAGATTTAATTGCAAAAGTACGCAGGGATGGGAAAGAGCAGTCCTGGTCATCTGAACTTCTCAAATTCATTAGAATGATGAAGGAAAAATAAAATGAATTAATTTTTGTTCTTCTAAATTCCAACTTGAAATAGGATCGCTCGAAGTGTCCAAAATAAAAAAATATCTAATGCCAAAGACTATGTGCTAAAATTTACTTATTAAAAAAATCTCCTGCACTGAAGGAAAATAGTATAAATTACATTACCAACCTTCAAAAGTTAGCATGTAAAGAGTATTCTAGCTTCAAACCATTGCCTCTCTAAAGTTTTCTATAGGAAATTTGTAGATCAAAAACAAATTACAGGGGCCTCAAATGTACTGATTTATAATATTCTTAAACATTAAAAAGGAAAGGAACCTAGCTATGTGGGTAAGATGAAGCAAAATTTCAAGGATTTAGTATCTCTAAATGATCATACAACTTTTTTTTTAGAGCTGAGTAGTTTAAGTAGAAATAAATACTAGTACACGCTAGAAGAGAAGGTTTAATAATTGATAAAAATGTACAAAAATATTCAAATCAGAAATGCTTTAGAATGTGTACCACGAAGTCAATACTTCTCAGTGAGTAGGGAAGGTAAAAGACTTCCTCAATGAAAAAAGTAAGAGAAAAGATCGGATTAAAAAAAAAAAAGACAACTGTTAAAGAAAATGTTTAAGTCAACATTGATTTTTGTTTCAGACAAGGATATTGCAACTATCACTTAAAGTATGGTGGCACATTCTTTAGTAGGTCCTTAAGGCAATATATTTAAACTAATTTACAATTTGATTTGATGTTAACTTTTTAAACATCACCTCAAAATAATGCCCTCACAATAGCCTTTTTTAAAATGTATTCAGATGTTTCATAAAAAATAATGGTGGCTTTATTATAGTAGTGCTCATTAGCACCACTATCGTTAAGGGTCTACCACGTTTCCATTAAGAACACCTATTTCTGCGTTCACCATAAAAGATCATATCAGCTTTAACCAGTTGGGTAGTGCACAAAAAAGCAGTTTTGTCAGTTGCTGGTGCTTTTTTTGTACTACTAAATATCAAAAAAATTTTCATTATATCTTCAAAATCCAACTTCTATAAAGTAAATCAAATCGCCTCATGACTCAGAGTTCAGAACAAAGTAGAGACATCTGCAGTTATCAGTAAATTGCCACCTTTAATCCATCCTGCAGTGCCCTATGAAAGGGTCACAGAAAGACAGTTATGACCGTATGAAAATATGATTCTTGATACAGAATCAAAAGTTATTTTCAATTTCCTTTGCTTTTTATAAAGTCCACAATAACAATACTTAAATGCACTTTTTTTTCCTGTGATATAATTAAAACCCAGTGTTATTTCAATTGAACTTTAAAATAGAGTCCCTGGTCTGAATTCAACTTTAAATCATACTGTAAACATATATTTGGTATAATTTATTGATCATCATCCAGTTGCTCCAAAAGGGTCCTTCTGCGCTTTTCCAATTCCCCTTCACTTAGTTCACTGCCAGAAGTATCCCAATTCCCCTGAAAAGACATTGAATGCAATTAATATTTAATGTCAGTACTCAAAAGGTTAAGTAGTATTGAATCTTTGAAAAAAAAGGAACCAAAATATATGGATTTTCTTCCACAGAAACAAGTCCATCACAGGGTTTAGGACTGCTCTTTCTCAAAAGCATCCCAATGAGTTGCTAACTACTGCCTAGGTTAGAATCAGGACAAGACTTTTATATGGTGCTATTTTCATTTTGCATCAATACATAAATCAGGCAGAATCGTATGCCATGGTTTCTTTCCCTTCCTCTTACACCACTGAATATGAAATATTTTGTTTCCATTTAATGAAACTAGGTGCTCATTACCTAAGGCACTATGTTCCTTGTTAATTGCCTTCTAAGTGTTTTATATTACAGAAAAGTATTATGCTTTGAGCACACTATCCTTAGATAAACACTTAAGATCTGTAAGGGTAAACATCTAAAATTTATGAGGAGGACAACATTGGCTGAAAATTTAAAAAAATTAATATCGTACTATTTGCAAAAAACAACCTTAAAAAAATGGTTCATCTATCTCCTTCCATTCAGAGATTTCATTTAACTGACTACAAAGAAGAACTGTTAAGCTGCTATTAAGTATTCAGGAAATCTTCATTCTTCACCAAAGACGTACTTCAAACTCACCAGGGCATTAAAAAGAACCTCCATATCAACAGAATCACAATATCCAGGGGGAGGGCCAGGGATTATCTAAACAGTTTAAACTCTCTTTTGGCTGGTAGTCCCCCTCCTATACCTTTTTGCCCTTACCTCTTCCCTCACAATGATTACTCCTAAAAGTTACTGGAATGCTCCCTTTTGAAACTAGACTTAGTAGTACTGATGTCTGAGCACATCTGGAGAAGCCCCAATCTGAGTCCCATATCCCTTAAAAATCAGGTAGAAAATGTCCAGTGGTACTCCTTACAACTTACAAAGTAAGACTTTTACAAACAAAAGTCATGGAAGACTTATTTTTTGAGAAATATACAACTCAGAACACTTGTAGCAGGTATGTTAAAAAGCTATTTTGTGTAAGAGATAAATTGAATTTTCATTGTTTTCTTCAAATGGTAGCCAACCTGCAAAAAGTCTATTAAATGTGATATAAACCACAATATCCATTTTTGTATTTTGGAAACACAAGTATGAAATAATCCTGAATACTTACAGAATCCTTTCCAGTCTTTTTCTTAGGTGATTTGTGTTTTGATTCCGATCTTTGTCTAGTTCTATCTTTTTCACTTTCTCGGTCTTTTTCCTTTTTATCCTTCTCTCTTTCAGCATCTGACTCTGGAGAATCCTGTGTAAATAAAAAATAACATTAGCATTTTGATGAGGATACCACTGCTTTTTAATATCTCCAAAATAGGTCATATTTAAGAACATCCATGTATTATAGGGCATGTGTTCCTAAGCATGGTGAAATTTGAATTAACAACCTTAAGGATTCTGTAACATTTCCAAGATTCACTGGAAGGATGACATTCTAATTCAGTAACATCACAAAAGAGCTTCACTAAATTAGGGAAGAAAGCACACAAGGTAGGATTATATCTATTATGTAAATATAGACAAACATTACATTTTCTGCCAACCCAGTATTTGTTGGTTTATTCAGATATAGATACAGAATGCTGTGATTAGCTTAGTCCTCTAACAGACTGTTATTTATTAAATTCTTTCCTCAAAACTGCAACGGAAAGCAGGACTACTAATTTTTAAAGATTTTATTTAGTTAAAGCACACATGAGCATGGGGAGGGGCAAAGAGAGAGGGAGAAAGAGAATCTTCAGTGGACTCCGTGATGAGCACAGAACCCAATCCCCACGACCCTGAGATGGTGGTCTGAGCAGAAATCAAGTGTGGGATGGATGTTCAACTGACTGAGCCACCTTGGTGCCCTGAAAAGCAAGATTTAAAGTGCAATGTCTCTGCCTAAGTAAGTGGTACTTTAAATTCGAGTGAGCAGCATGAAGAAAAAAAATCTCATTCAAAAGGTAGTAAATATCTGGTCACTTATGTTTTGAAAAAGTTCCTGAGGGTATCTTGATGCATATGTAAAATTAAGAACTATTTAAACTTGTGATTCTCACCATAGCTCCCAACACATACACACATACTTAGGTCTTTCTCTAAGATTACTTTAAAAAGCCAGAGTGGGAATCTTAACACTGATGTGTGTTTATTTTCAAAGCTCGCTAGAATATTTTAATGGAAGATTATGGTAAAGAAAAACTATGTAATTCCCGAGTTTAGGTGTCCTGGACTGCACAGGACTAGGTAAAAAAGGGTTCTACTGCTACTGAACAAGTTAAGGGCTAAAACAACCTAGGTGTGGTATAACAAAAGCTTGCTTACAGATTTATGTCTCCTCTTCTTGCTTTTCTTCTTATGTTTTTTTGACTTCTTATAACTTCTCTCTAAGGAGCATGAACAGAAAAAAAATGAATTTGAGGATATCCAAGTGCCAACGATTTTTTTTTCTTTAAAGTTTTTTATTTTGGGAGTGTGAGGGGGACAGTACAGAGGGATAAGGAGAGAGAGTCTTAAGCAGACTCCTTGCTGAGCAGGGGTTCAATCTCAAGGGAGATCAGACCAAGAAGTACCCCCAGCAATGGCACCCCCCAGTGTCAATGATTCTATTCAAGTTAAAAGAAATGCTTACCAGACTCAGCACTAGAAGAGTGTTCTGAGGCAGACCGAGACTCTGATCGCTGTCTTTTTTTCTTTGAATGGCTGTCATCATCATCTGAATCTGACCCCTATAGAATACATATAATAATTTCATTCATAATGTTATTAACAAATATTTCAATACACTCAATAGTACCCATAATAAACTTCCTTACCGATCTAGAGCGGGAACGTTTCCTGTGATGTTTTTTAGATTTTTTAGAATGTTTCTTGTTCTTTGAATGATGATGTTGACATTCATGCTGCAGGGGTAAAAGGAAAAGAATTTTAAAAGTTTACTTTAGAAGCAGATTTTTTTTTTTAAAAGATTTATTTATTTGACAGAGAGAGAGAGGGATCACAAGTAGGCAGAGAGGCAGGCAGAGAGAGAGGAGGAAGCAGGCTCCCCGCCGAGCAGAGAGCCCAATGTGGGACTCAATCCCAGGACTCTGAGATCATGACCTGAGCCGAAGGCAGAGGCTTAACCACTGAGCCACCCAGGCGCCCCTAGAAGCAGATCATAAAGAATTTTTAAACACTATACAAAACAAGTTCATTAGAGTAAAAATCTCACTCTTGTTTTGCATTTAGGATGTACTTTCTCCTAGAAACTGCAAAGAATTAGCAGTTAAAATGTTCTGTTCCTCCCTAATCATTCTATACCCACTCATTCTGACATCTAAAAACAATAAAGTATTAAGCAAGAAAGCACTTCCTATAGAAATGAGAATGGTATGCTTTAGTAGGGACAAGTGATATATTCCAGAAAGGCATAATCTGTCACACTACTTTCAAAACCAATGAAATAAAATTACATTCATACATGGTTTTTTGATGAATCTGGCTTTGGTCATTGAGCTAGGCTTGGCATACCATGGAAAAGAACTACCTCAGAGCCATCCTCGAACTAAGATAGATGAGGTTGGTCTCCGAATAAAGCAAAATCTAATCCTTTTTTTCTCTACGCAAGGAGGAGCATTCTCTTCCTAGTCAAATGCAAGACCTCCAAAGATAATCTAACTCTAACACCACATGAAATCAGAAAAGGAAATGTTGTCTCCATGGGTTTTAATTCATTTATTGATGCTGCAGTAAAAGCTCCTTGCCCCCAAACTTATCAAACTTATTTATCAAGCTTTGAAAATAATTCTGCTCTGGTTTACAAATGGAAATAAAACATCTGACTCAGCACGGAAGCTCCTTTTACTCTATGTCACTGAATGCTAAATTCTTTCTCCTTTTCTAACTCCAAGACTCAGATTACTAGGGGCCCAAAACTTATTCCAATGTAATTGGCCCTTCCCTATGCTACAGTCTTCAACTCCATTTATGACCTCACCACTTTACTCCCAGCACAGGTCACCAGAGAATTTTGATGATTATGAGTTGGGGGACAATGTTAAGATACTAGCTAGAGTAGAGCTTCTCAAAATTAAATGTACATTCTATTCTAGTGCATGAGAACCTTGTTAAAATGATGATTCTGATACAGGATTTCTACGAGGGCGTGAGTTTCTGAATTATTAAAAAGCTCGCAGGTAATGTAGTAGATGCTGCTGCTCACAAACACACTTTGAAAAGACTTAGAGGCCAACAGGACTAGATCTAGAGGCAGTTAGGAGATTATTAAAGGTGCATGTGGATACATGTTAACAGGGCAAACTACTGTCAGCACTGAAATTCATTAAGAACAAGAAATCCAAGGGAAGAGTGAACAGAAAATTAAGTAACCTACAGTGATCAATGACCATAACATGCCAACATTCTAATGTTAAATATATGCCCGCTTTCAGCGTGTTGTAAAGTATCCCTATGTCCAAAACTGGCAGGGTAGCATGTTACTTTTTAAAAGCACTGACCCTAGGGGGTGCCTGGGTGGTTCAGTGGGTTAAAGCCTCTGCCTTCAGCTCAGGTCATGATCCCAGGGTCCTGGGATCGAGCCCCACATCGGGCTCTCTGCTCCGCGGGAAGCCTGCTTCCTCCTCTCTTTCTGCCTGCCTCTCTGCCTACCTGTGATCTCTGTCTCTCAAACAAATAAATAAAATCTTAAGAAATAAAAAAATAAATAAATAAAAGCACTGACCCCGGAGTAAAACAGCCTGGGCTAGAATCCTTTCCCTGTAAATTACTTCTCTTTACCTCAGTTTGCTCATCTGTAACTTCACAGGATTGTTGTGAGGACTAAGTTCATATATGCAGTGTTTGTAAAATTATTAGAACAATGCCTCCACATAAACACCAAATGTTTTTATTCAGTAATTACTAGTCTACTTAGTATATTTACTATATACAAGTACCCACCTAAAATCTTCATCAAAATACTTTTATTCAGGTAATGGAGTAACTTCCTGCAATTTTATCTTTAGTTATTTTAACAAAAACTTACTACTTATTATCTTCCAGACCTCCTTGTGCACTGAACACATCTGACAGTGTAGTATTTGAAATGTGTGCTTAAAGAATTGTTTACATTTTCTTTAGGTTTACCAGTAATTACAGAAGCCTGCTGAACTCAATTCTAAAACACTGCAAAAACATGAAATAAATATGAACTGTTTCTACAAACACATCTTTATATTTGCATGCAAGCTATTTCTTTTACTTAAAAAGGCAGGTTCTATAGAAAAATCATTTCCTTAACCATCTCAGACAATGACATTTGTATAGAAGCAGTATAATTTAAGCAAAATACTCTGATCAATCTAAATTCATTTTTTGTTTATATTTTTACTTATTTTGCAACAGTGGAGTTAATTATGAGAATACTAAAATTACCTCAAGCACATGCATAAAATCTTTAAATATTCGTTTTCTTTCCGACTCTAGAGTTATGTCCTCAAATGCTGGCTCTTTTACAAATCTCTCCCGGATCTGAAAAATTCAGATAAAAGCACATGAATACCAAGAAAAGTATACCAATGTGACTAAAAAGAATCACAACAGCAAGAGGTAACTATGACAGCTTCATCCCCTCAAAGTGTGTTAAATTTCTTTTCCTCTTAAGTCCAAACCATTTTCAATAAATATTCCTAAATGCAGGGTCAGAGCTGAATTTATATTCTCAGTATATTTAATTTATACCCTACAAATAACTTCAGCTTCTTTTTGTGGCTATAAAATGGGAAGGGAATTAACGATATTTTTATCTTCAATCGTAAAGCAAACAGATCATTAGAAAGAATTTACAGTCATACATACATCTTCCCAGACAGCATCCAATTCTATTGGAGGAGTAGCTTGTTTCAACATACTCTTAAATGCAGATTCTTTTCGTTTCATTTTCCGAGCCTCCTCTTTTTCTCGTTCGCGTTCACGGGCTTCTGCTTTTTCTAGTAACTTTTAGAAAATCATATTTAATCAGTTATAATAGTATAATTGAAGTAATTAATTCTTAACTTAAGCATTCTCCCATCATTTATAAGTAATGGGCCAATTTATGACACCAGTTAATTAAGGAAACTTCATCATTAGCCAATTATCTAAATAATTATTTTCTTTTTTACTTTACTACTCAGTAAAATCCTAGTCATATGTATGCCCTCATTTCAGTAGCCTACAGCTTAAGTACTTTTAGCTGAATATATTAAAAGCTGTACTAAAGTAGTCGTTTAGTACAAACATAAAGCTAGTTGTTTTTCATAGTGAAGATAACTTACACTGTTGAAAGCCAACTTAATATTTCCGGCATCTAATGTGGTTGACCTTTTAGTTGAACTGATTATGGCCACAAAGTCTTCAAAAGTAGTATTTACTTCAACTACAAATCCTTTATCCTAAGAAAGAGAAATCTTGTCAATGCTAATAATACATAAATCAAAGAAACACAGTATCAATGTCTATAATTAAAATATACTGTAGATTAACAGTAAATATTAAGTGTAGTATTTACCTTTAGAATGTCTTTTATTATTTTCTTCTCATCATGATAACGTGCTTTAAGATCCTCAACATAAAACTTGAAAAGGTCAAGTGCAGTTGATCCTAATGAAAAAACTAAAGAAGTCAAAAGCTAGCTCTAACCAAAGAGCTGCAATTACTTTTTTGTTTATAAAACAAAATAAAGCACCCTTCCATTCCCCAACACAACCACCTGCTTCTCTGGCCCATCCCAACTACTATCATAACTATAAACTGGGAAGAAAAGAATCTCACCCGGTTGACCAAGCATATTAGTAAATCTAATGTCGGAACTAATTGTTGGATACAATTCCATCCAAGATGACATAGAATGTAGCTGTCCATGTTCGTGCAGTTCGTCTAAAAATATCTGGGGAGGGAAAACCCAAAAATAATAAAAACCCATTTTACTGAAAAGGCATCTATAAGGACATTGGAATATTAATGTAACATCAAAACACATTTTAAAAAAGCAGTATTTGACACTCTTGTACCAACGGATCACAAATAGGATTAAAGTACAAAGAATACTTGCTCTTTGATTAAAGTAAAATCTCCTTTTAGGCAAAAACCTCTTCTGTACTTCAGAGAAAAGGCTCTTTGAAAAACTACATTATTTCAGTTTAAAAGAATATATATATAAGTACAAGTTAACTAAAAACATTAGGTGTCATCTCTAATAATAAGGTTAAAGTACGTGTTTACACGTTTCCTGTAAAATATACTTTTTGTTTTTAGACACAGTACCCAATATGTTCTGGCTGTTTTTTTCTTTGTTTTCTGTTTTTTTT